>AWVX01028459.1:0-11767 GCA_000500245.1 Cronartium ribicola 11-2
TTCCAACTTTTTCTCTAATAGTCTCAGGATACAACAATAAAATATCAAATCTCATATATTTAAAACAATTTAATATTTAATGTCTGACCATCAAATTGATTAGACCTCAACAAAATATCATTCAAGACCACCACCACAACTTATCATCACCAGTTGAAATGTAAGTTTAAAATCATCATCAGTCTCATTCTATCAATCTATTCAATCTAAACTAACTATTTAATACTTATCCAAAAAAAATCTAGATGATTGCATGCAATGCTGAGCAGGTATATAAAGCGAGTTAAGCAGTTAGACGTAATGCCTAGAGAAGAGATATTGATGTTCACCAGAGATAGGATAATGATGATTATAGAGTTGAGAGTGAAGTTGAATTTATACATTGATTTTTAAAGACCTGATCATTCAAGTACAGCTCTTCCAGATTGATCCCTTGAAACATAAGGTCTTTGTAAGGTGGTAGCCTTACAGGTATCAGTACAAGCATACAGGGATTGTAGCATAGGGATGGTATCTAGGGGAAGCTTGATGGTCTGTGCTCCTAGCCCTTGGGACATTGACTTCTCCTTTTGTGGGGTTTCCCTTGGGCTAGCAATAATATCTTGTGTTTTTAGAAGTCTCTCGAGGAGCCTTCCTCAAAGCTGAACTGTGTGCGAGAGTAGTGTGGGAGTCTAGCTGAGGACATCCCTTACAGTCTTGTTGTTGTTGGTTCATAATGATCAAATCCACTTAATTCTATATCTTCTGAATTAAGACTAAGTGGAAATCTATCATAATTAATTTGAATTGCATTAGATTGACCAGATTGTACAAGGTCAGACCACCAATTTGATAATAATCTATGAATTGGTGGTCCCATACAAGTGGAAAGGACTTTTATAAAGAACCATATATAATAAATTATAAATCAGTCAACATTTATTTGTTATTTATTAATTTTTCCAAGGTGTAAGAAAGCTATATAAAATAAATAAGACTTACTGAGGAAAGCAACCCAAGAAATAAAAAAGATTCCAAAAAATAAAATCAAAAGTTTAAGTGAACATTCCATTTTCAAAATAAAATGAATTTTATACCTATCTAAATTTTAACTTTTGCACCAAATTGAGAGAAGAGGTGGTAGTCAAGAAAAAAAAAAAATTACGCAAGATTGAGTCTGGTAGAATATATTGTAATTTAGTTGACTTGAAGATATGTTCAATTTTATGTTGAGATTGGTTTTTGAATTTTTAGCTGACTACTTATCAATTTGATGATTGCCATTGGTTGAGAATAAATTGGTAAATTGCCGGTTTGACCTTGCATTACCTCACAGGTGGTGGGCAGCAGTCCAAGTTTTATGCACCCCATTGAATTAGTTAAGGCAAGATGTCTGTGGGTTCCGGTTGTTCAATGGGCTGGGGATTGGCCATGGCGGGTGTGCGGGAGGAGGCAAGGTGAGGGACCGAGGATGGTGATTGATGTAGGTGATGCTACACAAAGGCGGGTGATGCTGCAAAATGGCAGCTGATGCTTTCAAATTTACATCACTTACTGTAGCATCCACGTGACGCAACATATGTAGTGTCAGCTCCTTGCCTGGGGTGCACTAGGCTATCCAGTCTGTATCCAGAGTAATGGGTATGTGTAGGAGGCAGCACAACCTAAGCATAGGTGTGGATCACTTGAACATGGCACAGATCATAAGCATATGACGACTCATCAACATCCTCCCTTGATATGTGAGATGTTAGGGTGATCTAATCAATCCTAACTGACTCTCGCTACCACATTTTCTTATCCATTGTAAAAGATTCAACCATCACAGAATGAAATTTTGTCAAGCTATCAAAAAAGAAAAGATCAAAACAAAAAAAATCTCTTTTGCTTCAATTATTAATAATCCAAAATTATTTTTCCTTATTTCTGAATTTGTGATAAATACTAAATGCTTCAAATATTTTGATTGTTATGCCAAATCTAAAGAGACTGGTACTAATACTGCTGCCCGCAGCTCTGTCTAAAATTTAGACAATAGACATCTGTAACTCCTTTTTAGTATAGGCATGGAAACATCCAATACTATTAAGAACTGATGTGTAGAATCAGTAAACCCTTGAGTTTCACACCTCCAGTACCTAGAAGATAATCTTGCTTCCCACCTTAGATTGGGGGTTAAGTCTGATTGTCTTAGGAGAAATACTGTGGTATTGAAACAAACCTCTGTTACCACCCTTCTCCTTCCTTAAATCAGGGGACACTTGGGACAGGCAACAAGTTAGCATGGGTTAAGGTTTTCTCAGATATTGACCAATAAAAGGTCTTCATCCTCTAAGAAAAACCTAGGGCAAATATGCAAGTGGCAGAAATTAGCTCATTGGAGGAAGAGGCTATTTTTGAAGTTGTATTTCAAGTTGTAGGCTTTTTCTATAAGTGCTATATGTTTATAAACAAGAAATGCACTATAAAAGATTAAAAAAAAATCATTGATAATTAATGATGTTCTGTACTTTATAAATTTGTTTTGTTTATATATGTATCATCATACCAACCTATATAATCTCTTGTTTCCATTAGCAATCAAGGATGTGGTGACCTCAACCGGTACAGGCATGCTGTTGCTTCCCCTGGGAGCTTCACCAGGAAGCCAAGTCTTCCGACACTTTGCCAAGCCTTCATCGCTTCTTGAAATCAGTATACAGGCACAGCTTGGAAACTGCAAAACAAAAACAATGTTCCTTATGGACCTCATCAAACCCCAGCAAAATTGTTGTGGACCACATGGCTGCAAGTCTTCTGGTCAAAAACAAGCCAGCCTGAACCTGGCCTAAAATGTGGGTGGCTGGAATTGAACCAGCATTTTCATGGGATCAGTAGTGACAGAAGTGCTGGCACCACAATCAGATTTCCTAACACTACACGAGAAGGGCTGTTGTGTACAGTGTACATGACAGGGTGTTGTGTGACATGTATTTCCAGTTTCAACAACAGCTGAAAATAGCTGTCATACACTGCGATCATGATCTGTCTAAAAATAAATAAAAATAAATATCAATTCCCCTTTAACCCGGCTTTCAACTTCCTCATCTTCACTTTCAAGCTGATCACAAATGCCAAAATCCACAAGAATCTGCAAGTTTTCCAAATGTGCCATGCATTGCATTTCTAAGACAAATGGTTCAGTCGGGTATGGAAGACATGTGAATTTGAGGTGCATGGATCCATGAAAGGCAATGTCAGTAGAAGCAAGAAGGGATGGAAAAAGAAAGTAGGGATGATGAGGGTAGAGTGATGAGAGGGTAGAGCTGTGTGGGAGAAATGTTTGAACAAAGGGGGTGGGGGATTAAATTGGCAATGTAGTGTATAGAAAGTCCATGACAGTACAGACGACTGTAACATGGTGCTGACGACAGTGTTTTTGACACATACATGTCACATGATACCCTGTTGTGTAAACTGTACATGACAGCCCTTTTTGTGTAGTGTAAACCATTAGAAGATGCCCATGTGACACTGCGGACTGTTGGAAGCATATATGAAATATGACTAAGACCATCATTTGAATCAGTTCTCCCTAGTCCATTGAAGCTATTTTAGTACTTCATAAGAATCTTATGGGATGCTTTCCAAACAAAGCCAGTGTGAGATTCAGGGTAAGGTATCTTGCAATGGGTTTTGGCACATATCGAAGCTGATCCTGATTTCAGGTCTGCTTAGGACCTCAGACATAATATCTGTATTTTATTGGAGTGATGGTTCAATTTCCACATATTATCAGAGGGGTATGTGTGAAGTAAAGGAGAGGGGTTCTTGATCTTGTAGTGGTATCAAGCTCATGATATTTTATCATCAAGAGTTCTGGATGAAAATTATGGAACTCAAATTTTAGTTACCTTGGATGGCAGAAACTAAGTTTATTTGGGACCAGAAAAGAGCAACTTTTCCTGCACCAGAAATACAGCCATGTTCCTGATTGGTGTTAAAATTAAACTAACTTGTTCACAAAATTGCAAAGTATCCAACCAGAAACAAAATCTTCACTTGGAAAGAAGAGTTTGAATTATTGGGTACATCAATTTAAACAAATTGTCTTGTTTGTACTCAGGGTCTCCCAGGACAGCTTACCAACAGAATCATTCCTGCATTATCTTTTATCTGGCTATTACATGGAAGTGTTGAATTGCATTTATTTTACAGACCAGGGTGAACTTGAAATATGGAGGAACTGTGAAGAAAGAATCATTTTGCCAACACTTAGCTTCAGAAGAAAAAAAAAGACTTGTTGAAAGGAATGTTTCTTTGATTGTATTGTGAGGGGGATAATCTTTTGGGATTGAAACCAATTTTTGAGGTGCCCATTTGGATTGGGACTGAGATACTTTTGTGGTCAAAGCATTTGGTTCCTGTACTGAATTGGACTTGGAAGTGAAGACTTCTCTTACAATGCAGATCTGGGGAAAATATAGAGACTTCTGGAAAGGATTTATTGTTAGGGAGAGTCTGAGCAGGTGTGTCTGGGTTGAGAAGCTTATTTGCAGTCTAGTACAATAAATAAGCCATATCCAGTTTAAACTGTTGGAATGGGTTATTTAACACATGTACTTGTGTCAAAACCAACTTGTCACCGGTATGTGTTGAATAATGAGAAGTGTTATGTTAGCTTTACCTGATTGGGATTGGTGTCCATTGGGTTAGTTGTGGACATGTGTCTATGGGTTAGTCTTTCATGTGATCTAGTGATGGATTGGTCAAGTGGCATGTGTGTCATCTCGAACACATGCTACATTGTGAGTATGAACATGTGTTTTATGAGTGGTGATAGTTTCAGTTACCTCTTTGGGATGCATAGTTGTTAGGCAGTCAAGGAAAGATGTTCTTCGGCCACTCCTTGTATACCGAGCTGTCTTTCCCTTCCTCTCTGATTCTTTTCTTCATCAAAAAGAATCAGTGAGTGCTTTCCAATAACAATTTTCCCAATGTTTGTTTCAGCTACTCATATCTCATTCTTCAACCATCTCTCAGTTTATTTTTTTACTTTCTGTCTTACTCACCTTAGGTGTGTTATTTGTAACTGTCCATACGTCTGCCTAGACACCTTTATCTGACCCTGTAGCCCACAGGTTCGTACTGTAGTTCTTGTGTAGGCTTCATCAGCCTCTGACTTTGTCTCGCCTGTTCCCCACAGGTGTGTTATTTGTAACTGGCCATATGTCTGCCTAGACACCTTTATCTGACCCTGTAGCCCACAGGTTCATACTGTAGTTCTCGTCTAGGCTTCATCAGCCTCTGACTTTGTCTTGCCTGTTCCCCACAGGTGTGTTATTTGTAACTGGCCATACATCTGCCTAGATGCCATTATCTGACCCTGTAGCCCATAGGATTGTTTTTGTAGATTTCTACATAAACCTCATTTTCAAACACCACATCTACAAAACTGCTAAAAAAAACATGGGTCCCAGAATAGAGTATATAGGAAAAGATTCAACCTAAATCATGAAGGAGGGTACCAGATAGTAAGCAAACATTGAAGCACCATCAGAGAGTTATTTCCTGCCCTTAGAAAAAGACACATAAGAAAATCTGTGGGGTCTGAACTATCTTAAAAACCTGATTTTGCCAAGAACTGTAGGAGTCCTGCTGGTAAGAAAAAAAACTGAACATCTGAGAATTGGGTCAACTCTCAAAAATCACACTTCAAAACCATCAAAACACTACCAACATGATTGGCTGGGACAGTGACTCAGTTTGTGGGTGTGGTTCAACAAATTGTGCCTCCAAACATCATTATGATAGGTTCAGGACATTCTTGAGTGAGCTTGGTTTATGTCCAGGATTTGAATAGCAACTATTTTTTTAATCCTGGAGGTTTGAACATTTTCCAAGTCAAAGCCTCATGATTTCTCTTTTTTTTTCAACAGAAAAAAGGAAGGGGACACCTTCACAGCACATCTGTAAATGCAACACAGATATGTTAAGTTATGGATCTTAAAAGATAATGCACACTACAGGATTTGAACCCACAACCTCCAGACACTAGGCAGACACTCTAACCACTGAGCTAAGTACACATGGGACATCAAATCCTATGTCTTGGATTACTGTATCACAACACATCCCCTAATCCAAGACATAGGATATTAGGATATTAGGGTTACACTGACAGTGTGTTATCTTCCACTCTCACTACCATGTTAAGTTACAGATCTTAAAAGATAATGCACACTGCAGGATTTGAACCCACAACCTCCAGACACTAGGCAGATGCTCTAACCACTGAGCTAAGTACACTTGGCACATGAAATCCTATGTGTTGGATTACTGTATTACAACAAATGCAACACAGATATGCTGGTCATTTTAAAAAATACAACTGTATCAACTGTCTTGATTTGAAAGACATTTTTTCAAAATCAATCATCTCTTCAAGCCCCCACTGAGAGTGAGGGTGCGCAGAATGTCATGATATTAGCTTAGAAAAACTGAGATCAAAGTTTCTGACTTCAATCCACCCAGATTTATTTCTTCTCCTGACCAAGGTCAAACCTCTCCTACAGGAAGTACAAAAGTAAAAAGTACACCTGTTCAGCATGTGTTGCTTTTCATCAATACAGTTGATTCTACTCTTTCCCATATGTGTGCTACCCCATACTCTGACCTACTCCATAGAAATTGGATTCCATGTTTTTTTGGGACCAGAGAAACTGGTCAGAATCCCATATCATCCTCCATTACCTCAAGCCATAGAGCATTTTGGGAAAATCCAGCTGCAAACCTACCATAATTACAGTAGCAAGAGGTCTGCAGTGTAGCCCTTGGTGACACTCTTGTTGGACAAGATTATGGACTTGACAAAACAATATTAGTTATCTTGAGTAACTGAAGGGAGTACACAAAAGAGAACTAATATATCAAAGAGAAACTGATGACTGAATGATGAAGAGGGATCAGTCATCAAGACAGTCTCTTTTATACGTGTAAGAGTCAGGGTGAGAAGTGGTGATACAACAAATGGAAATGAAAATGAAAATGATGTCATGTCCTTATACATCATACAGCACAAATGAAAATAGCATGACGAGATACACAAAGATACAAAACTACAATAAACCCATACCCATGGTACCTAAGTAGAGGCATAAGAAAGTATACACTCCAACAACTCTTCCTTGTTGGGAAACCTCCAAGGGCCAATGAATAAGGACTATTTCAAAAGGATAATGAGCCAAGCAAGTAGTCACAAGTGTATCTAATGCAAGAGCTAAAGAAGTCCCAATGACTCAACATAAGGTTGGCTCACTCATCCTCTTTCCCCTTCTTCTTTCTCCTTTGTTCAACTAAGTACTCACTGTACTACTTCAATCTCATACAGTACTCAATAAAAGCCCAAGAATCTTAAATATCCATACATATTCCTTTTGTTTCCTTAAATTATCACAATTGTACGTACAGTAGAACTATTAAATACCTCTTTGGCTCCACTGTCTCATGTCTCCTTTTTTGTAAATTTCTTTGTCATTAACCATACCTGCTCAATGAAAACTGATCTCTATGGCGTAAGAGAGAGAAATTTCTCCTAATCTATACTCTCACCTAACCCATACTCAAGCCCCGCCAGCCTATCCATATTTTGATATAGGAAAGACTAGAGTCAACTGTATAGACCGGATATATATATATATAGATAACAGAGGAAATGATATGAGTCTATGAGCAAAACGTGAGACAATTTCTTACAACCTAAAAAAGGAAAAGATATAGAATAGAAAAAAAAAAGAAATACCAAGTAGAGAATTGTATGCGAGTCCTTTAGTTGAGATATATATAATAGAAGACGGATCCAAAAAAAATTCCGGAACCGGTTACAGACGGTACTGAGGTTCAAGAAGAGTCAGGACCAAATATATATATATAGGAGAATCACATTAATGATCATCTAGAAAGAGGGAGAGAGAGAAAAAAAGTGGATCCAAAACAAGGACAGTATGAAAAAATGTTTGAATTGCTATGGAAAAAAGGCAATTGCTCATAAAAGTGAAAGCAAGACTCAGATTACTTGGTATAGTAATATCATACTTGTAGTGATTAATTATGTTTAGGTTGGATTGGTATCTCGTGATCGAAAGACTGACTTTCTCTCTCTCTCTCTCGGATTGCCTCTTACAAAAAACCCAATGCGACAAAATGACTACCAGCGCTCTTGTTCGTCTTTTACCTTTTCCTCGCCTTCTTCACACATCGCCTACACCTGTCAAGCCTCATCTTCGAACTGCAACCGGCTGCATCTACGAACGTCATGCTATCACCTTCATGTCCGCTCCGGTGCTGGCCCAAGGTCTCGGTCTTGTTCAAGTTTTTCATCGAGGCCTTCGCTCATCCCATGACGGTGGCATCGATGTCTCTGCCACTTGGCCACTCACACCTCCGCTTCGCGTCTTAGCCCAATGCAAAGACTCTCGCGTCGAGCTTCGATTTATTCGAGAGCTCGAAGGAACCCTCGTTACCACACCAAACTCGCCACCCGTCCTCGGCATCCTCTTTGCGTCCCGAGGTTTTACTCGACCCGCACTCGAACGGGCTCAGTCCAGTAGCCTGCCCATCCTTCTCATACACCTCTTGTCGCCTAGGCTAGATCCGACTGCTACCGAGGGTGGGTTCGGTTTAAAAGGCGCATATCCCAACTCGATGGCAGAAACTTTGCTGGAACCCATTCGATTTGTCCCTGCCTACACGTCAGGTTCCGGAGGTGGACTTGAGCGGAAACCAGTACTCTGGAATAGTGTGGATGAAGGACTTTGGAAAGGTTAAGGGTTTACTCCTCTCTTTCACTCGCATCAACACATAGATCTGGATATTCTTGCTTCAAACCATTTCTTTCACTTATTTTTTTAAGGGACACTTAGAAAAAAAAAAAGTCCTTGTCAGGTGGCATACCCTTTGCCGGTAGCCGCTATACTCTTTTTTTGATTTACACTCTCGTACTGCAATGAGACCACACTCCAACCCATACACTTGCCTCACTATGGCTATCTTTTAAATTTTTATGGTGATTGTTGATGACAAACTTAATGTCTTCCAAAAATTTTGTCTATGCAAAACCTCCGCCACCATCTTACTGTGCTCAAAACTTGACCTTCATACCTAGAAGACAAACAAAGGCAAACCACTGCGGTATTTCCGAAGTACACCCTTCGGTGACCATTCGTCTTGTAATTGAGCTCAGGTCCCTTTGTGTAAACTATGGGTGATGAGGTATGGTCAAATGTTATAAGTATCATCAAGAGCAAGCTCGAGCTCGTTCTCGAAAGTCTTTCACCGCACAAGTAGAACCAAAATCAGTCTCTTGACATTAACAATAGGTAGATCAAAAGCAAAATTTCCCTTACCCGAGGCTTAAATGGCCACTCATTGAAACATCGACTCAAGTTAGCCCATTGATCCCCAGTCATCATACGGGGCGTTGTGCTGCGCGGAATCTCCTGTCCTTTAGCTTTCAGCTTTTCATACATGATGCCGGCCCCTGCGGCTGCATGACTAAACAGAACAAAGCAGAAGTCAGCCTCAGTATATCTCTTCTAAGTGACGCAAAGGCAGTGACTGGCCTGATACTCTCGACCCAACTAGTGGCCGAATGGATAAACATGTGTCGTTGTAAAAACGTCATGCACTCAAATTCTTCTGACGTTAGTTTCACATGCGCCAATGGCTCGAGCAGCAAGGCTTCACAGAAATTAACTGCGGACAAGGACTGTTTCAGACTCGGTTCCTCGGCCTCGGTAGTCAAGAGGTTGAGTGGGAAAAACTGATCAGGCCTCATGGCCAGCGATGGTAGCTGAGTCGAGGCGGTAATGTGAGTCAGACAGTTGGCTGTCGCGGTCATACGGGTATATTTTTTTTCTGATCTCTGCCTTGTCAATCGCTACTTCCCGACACATACATTCCTGTCATTTTACTTTTTTTTTCTTTTCATCGGCAAGACAAACCAACTTACTTCACATAGGTCGCCAGGGGTGACGAGGCCGAGGCCGAGTCTGCCGTACTGAAACAACCAGTTTCGGTTCGGGATGAAGCTGATCAGCTGCATGATGAACTGCAACGAGCGCTTTGCGTGGGGCAGTTGAGTGATGAAAAAGAGTGAAGGATGAGCTTACATTTTCGAAGCAAAACATGATCGAGCACCCATTTTTTGTTTTGTTTTGATTCCAGTCCGTGAGGCAAACATTAGAGATGATTAGAGTCTGACCAGATTGGGAGAGTGGATGAGCGAGGAAATGGCCTTACGGATGTCCCAGGGCACAATTTCCACATCGTCTAGCAAACCTTCTTCTTCTAGTTCGCTGTAGGACTCCCACCAGTAACCATCATTCTTGATCTGAAAGAAGCGTTTGGCTTTGATCTCTTCGGTCCAACGGTCCTATAGAAAAATGAATTTGAAAAAAAGACGGAGAAGGCAAAGATCAGATCTATGATTCCGAGTTCGAGTATGTGGGGTGGACCCCGAGGTTTTTCTTACACTATAAAGAAGACAATGTTCGGGCAATTCCTCTATTGCAATCACTTTCCGGATATTTTTGAGCTTCAAAATTGCGTCGATTAAGGCGGGATGACCTGCGTAGCAAAAGTTGGATCGTCAGTAGTTTCGATGGGACTCGACAAAAAGTTGATCGCCGATGAGACTCCTCAAAGAGTGATAGTTCGTTCACGGGCTTATTGAACCCGTTTGTCTACCCTTCCTTCGCCCCAGCCGGCGTTGTTTCACACTCCAAAGGTGTAACAAACGCTTACCCGAGTAAGCCACCACAACCGTGGCGTCGACGAGTTGGTCCAACTTCCACAGATCCTTCACCATTGAAGTTGCCAACGCCTCGTCAGCCACACTTGGTCGATCAAACAAGGCCTTCCGCACCGCCAGCGATCCTGGAGGAAGGAGCGCTCGTGTGATGGGATGGCGCTCAGCCTTGGTCTTCTTGCCCTTTGGGGGACCGTCCAACTCGAGCTTCTTTCGCCATTTTTCAAACCCGAGGATCTCCTTCATCTGACGCACGTTCTTGCTATAAATTCGCCCATGTGGGTCGTCCAGCGCGAGGGAGTTGAGGATTGAGGTACGATAGGCATCCATGGTCGAGAGAGTTGAATGTTGAATGGCGGCCAAGAAATTGCTCTGAGGGCTACTTCCGTGCACTTCTGGTCGGGATGTGTTGGGTGTAGAAAGAGGAGGTACCTTCAAGCTTAATATGGAGTCAAAGGCGGCTGAGAGGTTTTGAGCTGAGTATGATTCTGAATGGACCCGCCCGCTGAAATCGTTTGTTCGGTCTGACTCTTCCGCCTCCAGGTCCACAAAGCCAAGGAGAGGTGGCGCTGAAGATTGTTCAGGGACAGATATGGCAGCGCTTTCTGTTTTAGGTTTAAGTGCTCGCACTCGAGGCTTGGATGGCTTTTGAGCTTTCGCCGTCGCTCGTCCGCCGGCTCGAAGGACTGACCCCAATCTCATCTGGGTTGGAGATGAGTAATACGTTGATCTCGGAGGCTTGGAGTGGTGAAAATAGTTAGGCGGTGCGTGATCACTGATGAGGTAAGGTTGCTTGCTGGCTTGACTTTTTTCAAAATTTGTTGTACTGTACTATGTACACTAAAAAACACCTCAGGGTAGTGTAGTACACATACACCTGTCACGTGAATACGACTGTATGCCTTGGATGTTAATTCAAATACCTAGTGCCATGACCAGTTAACTTAACTAAGTCCCTCCTGAGAAGCGAGCCTCGAGGAGGGACTTATGACTAAAGCCGAA
>KI568179.1:0-16828 GCA_000500245.1 Cronartium ribicola 11-2
TTTAGTTGAGTCTGAGTATTTGGTTTTGTATTGCTGCTGACCAAACCTTGATATTTCTCTGATATTTTTCTGATAATTGCCAGAACTCACAGGGCACACCGGGCTACCAGTGAGGAGTAGTTGGGGGCAGTGCCTGGTCCAATACACTCACTCTCTTGACAAGTCCTGGAAGAAGTGGAATTTGAAACTTTTCCCATTAGGAAAGTAGGTTCTTTTTTGGGTCTTTACACTGTAAAACATACTTTAATCATCTTCATCCCCAAACCTTGCAATGAACTAGGCCAGATGAGCAATATGTGGATGGATGAGGAAAAGAGACTTCCATGTATGCCTGCTGGCCCAGAGAAACTACCCACACAAATGTCACAGGTTGTGACATGGAGATTACAGGTTGGACAGCAGAAACAGGAAACAGAAAGAAAGACAACTTCAACAATAACCACAAAAAATGGCTTCATTTTGCTCATAACAACAAACATTCTCTCAACAGCAAAGTTCCTGAAAAGTTCACTTTGTGGAAAGTCTTCATAAGGTAACCCCTCCTAAAGTAACCCTATCTCAATGGATGAGGATCTATATCCTTACATTTTTCAAATAGGTAAGTACAGCTGTGAAATGTGCAGACCACCAACTTTTCCTGAAACTCTGTCCCTCTCACAAACTAGTTCAGGGAGTGGGCTGGTGCCTTGGTGGAACCATATAACCCCCCTAAAGTTCCCTTGAAAGTAAACTGGTGGGCCCCTGTCATTAATCTATGACTATTTGGTAGTCAAATCTACATTGACCCTTGATAGGAGGCATTTTGTTGTGTTTTAGGTTGGCTGAGGGTGACATGAGAGGTGGTGATGAATGGACTTGGGTTGAGCAAGGTGAGAGGGAAAGTGGTGAGGTGGGTATGACATTGAAGGGTTGATTGAGGATATATTGATCAAATATAAAAAAAAAAAAAAAGAAAAAGAAAAAAGAAAAGGGAAATATTTGGACAAGTCCCAAGTGCTTACATCAGGACTTGCTACACATGCTACAGTACAAAGTATGTGTACTATGTGTAGTTTAGGATGGTGAAAAGTTATTTTATAAAAGTAATTTTATAGATTCAAAAATTTATTAATGATTTAAATTTATAAATTTAAGATAATGTAAAAACAAATTTAATTAATAATGTAAGAGTGCGAGTTTGGTGGTCTGTCAGTGAGAATAGGAAGCGACAGGGAGATAGGAAGCGATAGGAGGAGACTGCCTTCTACACTACTTTAGGTAGTCATACAGTTACATCTGTATGACTACCTTTAGTAGCTGTTTTTTTTTTTTAACGTGTGGTTCTGTATTACATAACGCACCCAGTGATAGACCAGTATACAATATCTTCTAGTAACATAGCAGAAGGAAACAAAACCGTAGGGGGTATGTACTTAGTTTGTATTTAGTAGCTGTTTAAGTGTCCAAAGATGGCGAGAAGTGTAGGTGGTACGAGTTAGGGGGTCTATTACAGTAAATTCTCCGAGATTGATGGAGAGCGGCAGAGATAGGAAAAAACGACTAGTAGTCGCCTATATTTGCCCTGTAAAGGTCGACTATTAGTCGGCGACTCAGGTGTCTCGAGGTGTGCATGAGTTGTGTTTACAGACGGCTCCTACCTACAGGAAATAGGTGGTGGAGCGGCTGCAGCGTCCTTGGATGAAGTGAGAACAGCGACCTTAACTCCACCGACAGCCTTTTCCAATAATGAAATGGAATACATGGGCATCGCATTGGGATTAGCTCAATTTATTGATCAACTACTAGCTGAGACTAATGGGAAAACTAACCTGGCCCTTTTTAGTGACAGTCAGGCGGCAATTAAAACAATCCATCTTCCAGTTCAACCCAGATCGGGCCAATCCTTGGCAAAATTCCTCAAGAACCAGATACGGCGATTCCCAGAAGATTCGACTTTAGACCTGTACTGGACGCCAAGCCACGAAGGCATAGATCTCAACGAAGCAGCTGACAAGGCGGCCAAACAGGCGGCAAAGGCGGAAGGGAGAAAGACTCATCTCCCAACGAGCTTGTCCAATTTATTACAGGCCACATGGGGACTGCTAAGTATCCCTTCATCCGGTTTTCTTAATTATTCATCGAGGTTTAAAACTGCATCCAAAAAGATTGCTGATGCACATCATGGTCTGAAAAAGGGCCAGGCGGCGGCAATTTTTCAACTTCGAACAGGCCATTGCCCACTCAATGCCTACTTACATCGATTCAGACGATCATCCACAAAATACTGTAAAGAATGTGGTGTGCCCGAAACAGTGCCACACTTTTTACTCTACTGCCGAAAATATCGAACCTAACGAAAAATGTTTAGAATGAAAATAAAGATGGAGAAAAACGAATACTCATAGTGCCAATGCCATCTTGAGCGACCCGAAAGCCTTTCCATACTTAGCTCAATATGTTTTGGACACGGGTAGATTCGAAAACTTATGCTCATATTTACCGGAAGACGAATAGGAGACCAAATTACCCTTTGTAAAAGTTTCTGGTTTTGTTTTACTCCACCTAACCTTTAGTCGAAACATCCTGTAATTGCGAGGCTTCTTTCCTAAAAATTGTACATATAGTCTTGTTTTACTTTACAAACTCCTGTTCTTACACCTTTATTAGTCTTGATACAGTGACCAAGCTAGGTTGTACACGAGTCTCTCACTTGATGTGCTATGTATTTAATACAAAATCACACACACACAAAAAAAGGAAATATTTATTACAAATTCCTAAATGAAATCATTACAGCTGCAGTCTGTTGTGGTCCCCCTAACGGCCGCAGACTCCGTACTTACTTTACCGCCCTTCACGTTTGTGAATCGTATCATGTCGTCATCGGACCCCTTCCACACCGGATCCGCGACCCGAGAGGCGCAAATTAATTTGAAGTTCCGCAAAAATCATGTCAGGCGTCATGTACATATGTAAGTAAGTAATGAGTTATGACATCTGCAGAGGCTTCGGCTAGCGCGGCTCTTCTGCAGAAAACACACACACCCACCGCCAAAGCTTTTTCGCCGATCACCATCCATCTGTCAAACTTTGGACTCACCTCTAAAACTATATTATGTATAACATCAAAAACAAACAAAAACCCTCGCTGGGATCCGGAGGGTCGAGAGCTAGCGAGGCCGCATTTCTTTCTCCCCAACATCCAACCAGTTTCCGGTCCCTAAAGCTTTGACCTCATCTCCTTCTACGGTGTTTAATCTGAACT
This sequence comes from Cronartium ribicola 11-2, assembly GCA_000500245.1. NCBI lineage: Eukaryota > Fungi > Basidiomycota > Pucciniomycetes > Pucciniales > Coleosporiaceae > Cronartium > Cronartium ribicola. The sequence continues at coordinate 3,245 of KI568179.1, forward strand.
AGTTTTGTCCACCTATGTATGTATACAGCAAAACTACTTCTGAGTCGAATCAAGTGAATATAAATACATCACTTCCCAGCCACAGTATATGTGTGTACATATAAACTCTGCAAACTCGCAGCGAATATTGTGGGTTCCATCGAGAAGAGCACTTTAAAATGTAGAAGTGTATAACCAAAGGATATTCAAGCTTCCCTTTGATACCCGCAGCTTACACCCAACCAACCACAACATGCGGTCATGATCATCGGCACGGTTTACCAATGTACTATACTTGCGCGTTTCACCAAGATTTGGAGACAATGTGCTATGCTGTACTTGCTGCCAAACGAACAAATCAAGATAAAGTTAGGTCATGTCAGGTACCTTAAGGTATGCACTTATAGACGAATGGAGTGCTTTGAAAGTTGTACCGAGTCTTTCCAGAATATATCTTGAAACTGCCGAGCTATTTCCTTTTGTTGGTCAACGTCATCCGAGGTTGGTACATACTCGTAGAGCTGTGCTTGGCTCCCAAAAACCCAGACCTGGACAGAGCTGAAGGTGTTCAACGATTAATTTAAGAGTGAAATTGGAGAATGGTGCGATACGTCTGCTTATTTATCGGCGAAAGAGAGGGGGATTTGGGTGCTCATGTGGGATTAGATCCGTTCATCGCTTGATAAATAAAGGATACTGACAGTACTTAGTTGACAATTTTTGCCCTGGTCGACCCAAGTTGCAGAAGGGTGCAGGCGTTATGGAAGCAGAAGGATGATGAAGATCGAAGGTTAAGACCGGTGTTGATGCTTTTGCTGTAGTGGCGTGGTACGAGCAAGTTCTTGGATAAGTCCAGCAGGCTCTCTGTTTCTACGTCCAAGGAGGGTCTGACTACGTACCTACACCGCACTGGTCTGGTGAAACTTTCCTGTACCCTGTCTTTCGTTTCCTCAGTCAGAGTCAACTTCGATCGGTGAAGACCTACCTAGTGGGATAAACTGACGAAAGGCGATGATGAGCGTGTAGGTATTTATCTTACTGTAAGTGCTTCGATGTAAATAAATTCAGCGTATCATCAGTCCATCCTCTCGAAGGGCTCTCCCTCCCTCAGTCATTTATCCTCCTTTTTCATCAAGGTCCCCAGTCCATCCGAGGCTCGGGTCCTTAATCAGCTCTCTCTTTCTCTCTCTCTCCCAGATACGATACTACTTGCCATCATCCCTTCCCCCGTCTATATATATATAAACCAACACACACTCTCTCACACACTCACACTCGCAAGTCTCCGCGACAATCAAATTCACAAGACACATCATTACTCCTCTCTATCACTAGATCAGGGTCGATTTGGTTGAAAGTCCTTAATTTTCCGCTCCGATTGTCTATAGTTTCGTCATTCGCGACATATAGAGGACAGGTACGATCATTAGTGGTGGTCTATAAAAAGGTGCTTGTACTCTTCAACCTTCTTCTACCATTCGGCTCCTTGCCCTCGTCATCAAATCCTACAGTAAGTATCGACCAGCGCGGTCCTCCTTCAACCATCTCCCATCTCCCCGTCTTCTTTTTTGTGCCATGTATACAGTCCCTGGCATCGACCGACTGTGAGACTTTAGTCGTTGACCCACTTCCCTTGCCTCACCCTCTCAGACTCCGCCCATCGTCCGCTGTGGTCGTAATCGAAGAATTGGGTCTGTGACAACTTTTCCGACCTGCAGCAGTCCCACTCACACCTCGCCGCATCTCTTCCAGGTGGTCGGGTCTTGGAACAAACTCGAGCCGACGATACATCACTGCAGCCTGATTTTTGTTTTGACAGGATTGGGAGTGATAAAGTAAATTGGGTGAGTCGATTGATACATACGGTAAATTTTGACCTGCAGTTCCAAATGACTGTCTCCTTCTATACATGTTCAGAAGCGCACAGACTGTGTGTGAATCAGTCCTGTACTTTTGTACTGTTTTAGAATCTCTCACTTTATTTAACCATCTAGTTCATTTCCCCGTTTTCCCTGGTGGTCCACAAGTTATTCAAAGAATTTAAACTCCCCCACCATCTCAAATAAATTCTTATCCATTCAGTTCTTTCACTGTGCCCCGAACTCCATCCGCACCCGGCCCTTACACTTCGGCCCTGCGACTTTCTTCGCCCTTTTTTCTTTCTTTCTTTCAGTTCAGAACACCTTCACTCGGTCTGGTTGTGAACTCTGTCTGATCACTGTAGATAGAGTCAGCGATCGCATCACTCATAAATCGACCTGTTCTTTGTTGGCTTGTCTGAATTCTGTTTCGCTCTTTACTTCCCTATTCGAGTCTTAATCATATTCACAACTCATTTCTAACTCATTGACCCTCTTCGTTTCCTTTCTCCCAGACAAATTGTAAGTGGCCTTATCAACTTTAATCGATTCAACCAATCCAGCGACTAAATCACACGCACATTCACATTCAAATCCACGCAACAAAATACCAAAAAAAAAAAGAAAAGAAAAAAAGGCCATCACACCCACATTCAGCCTGCCGGAACTCAACTGTCAATCCCATCGAAGGGCTCTAATCTTTCATTCCCTTCTCTACTCGGCAGTGTGCCTGTCTTGAAAAAGGCGACGGCCGGTGCTTGGTCGAAGTGAAAATCGTGTAACGGTTCCTAATTTTTGGTTAGTTTCTTGTTCCTTTCTCAAAGGTCCTTTTGGCCCCGGTCAACGCATCCGTATCCTTTTGCCTCTGGTAACCGCCCGCCTGCCTGGTTTCGACTCATTTTTCTTGTTTCGAGTAGAGCACTCTGTATCGGACCCGACCGAGCGTTTAAGATTACTAACCCGAGTCTTTTTGACTTCTTCTACCCCCCCCTCACCTCCTTCCTACTCAATCAATCAACCAATCAATCACTCGCTTCTCTTCTCTTTTCATTTGGTCACTCTCAACTTTTTTTATAAACCCCCCTCTCGATGCACAACCCCCACCTTGCATCAAGACCCCTATCTAATCCTTTCTAGCCCTTTATTAAAACGTCGTCTACTAATCCTTTCCCGACAATTCTCAGCCTCCCTTTGGCTTCCGCCCGCCTCCCTGCCCCTCATTTGTTATCATGTATTCCCACCATCCCCCGGATCAACCCTCTGGTTCAGACTCTGCAAACCGGCACACATACACCTCTCAATACTCCGACGAATCCCGTCCCGAATCTTACATGGATCCAAACGGAAACCGGGTCTCGGCCGTTCGACGAGGGGACGATCAAAAGAACCTCCATTCGCTTCCCACCGTACCCACAACTGAAAACTTTAGCTCGTTCGGTGGCTTTGGTGCTTACGCCCCCAGAAATGATCACTCCGATGGCGGTGCTATGGGTCTGAGCGAGCCCACTAGCCCTGTCATGGTCCATCCCGAGGAAGGGGATCGACATTCCAACGAGTCACACTCGAGCGGTGACCGTACTAAAGTTGAGTCTCGCTCCCCAAGTGCTCATCGTATGAATAACTCGGTTGGCAAGGACGGCAGCCCCGAGAATGCTTATGGGAACTTTCATCGAGAGGTCGGTCTTGTTTCTCCCTCAGTCAGCCCTCTCTCTTATGGCTAACTAATCTTCTTCTCCAGTCCGATGGATACGATGTCTATCAGAACCCTTCGCCGAGTCAGTCAGGATTCCTGCCTACTGATACTTTTGCGCCATCCTCGCCATCCTACGGCCGCTACCGCCAAGGCGCCTATGCTGCTGATGGGCTCGAATCTGGCCGTGCGTCGACCATTGGTACCGATGCCGGTTTTGCGCCTGGCTTGCCCTACAACTCTTCACGTACCGCTCTCAATCACGATTGGCGCACAAGCGACAATGGGAGCCACGATGGCGCCAACTATGTCGATGAGAAATACGCGCAAGGAAATTACCCGACTAAGGATATCGCTGATGATGCTTCAGGTCAACGTCCCACGTATGTTCCTATTCCCCCCTCAAGCCCTGCCATGGACGAAAAGAAGCAACCTCCACCGGCGCCTGTTGAGGGTATCGTCAGCCCACCGCCCGTCGTCGTCAGCCGTCAAAACCGATTGGAATGGATTGATGGCATTCGAGGTTTGGCATCGCTCGTCATCTTCACTCATCATTTCAGCGATCTCACCTGGGCTCAGTCTCATCCGGACACACTCAGTCAAGGTAGTGTCGAGGGTCTCTTGCGAAACGGTCAGCTGGCCGTTGGAATGTATTTCCTTCTTGGTGGGCGTGTCCTTGCCCACTCTTTCTTGAGATCGGCTTTTACCCGTCCGACTGTACCCAAAGACTCTCACGGAACCCCAATTGTTGGCGCCGTGGCGGCGAAGTGGGCAGGGCCCAGGTGGCTATCTTTGTCATCTTCGCTCTTCCGTCGATCTATCCGTTTAGCCTTTCCAGCTATCATCGTAGGTTTCATTCAATGGCGCATCGCTGTTAGCGGTATCCTAGGGCAAAGGCCTATCCAAGCTGCCCAAATCCTCGCCCCTTCTTCGCTCTGGGAACCTACCTGGAGCCAGATCGGCTCTTTTTGGGGCTTCTTGCAGTTTTGTCTCGATCTTTTTACTAATCGAGGACATCAATACATGCTGAGCGTCGGATCGGCTCTCTGGACGACTTATGACCAGTTCTGGGGTTCGGTTTTGGTCTACATACTTGCTGCTATCGTCGCGCAAGTGGCCTGGATGGGTCGTTACATGATTTATTTTGTGGTTTGTGTCGCCCTCTGGTTTATCAACAGTCCCAATATGCTCTATGTTTTGGGACTTTGGCTCGCCGATCTACACGCCGCCGGTTTCATTCGAAAATTGCAGGATCACTGGAAACCGACCATGTTGGTCGAGCTCTCGATTATGTCCCTTGCGCTTGCGATGATCGCCGGAGGTACGACTGTAGCCACTCCAGCTGACAATGCGATGGGTGCGATTACCGTTTACGATGGAAAATTTGGATGGGACCAGAGCTTGACCTGGCCACAGTACATGTTCATGTCCAACTGGTTGCCGCCGCTCTGTATCTTGACTTGGGTCGAAATCAGTCATGCGATGCAGTGGTTCGCTAGTTGGGGCTTCTTCACCTGGCTCGGCAAGGTCTCTTATGGATTTTACCTCATGCAATTCATCACGCTCTATAGCATCATGCCTCCACTCATCATCTACTTCAACTCGCTCGGTCGAAGCTACTGGGATATGGTGATGCCCACCTATGTCATCTGCCTGCTCTTCAATATCTTCATTGCTTGGGTCGGTTACCACGTCCTCGACCGCATCGGACTCAAGCTCGGCAAATGGATCTGGGACGGTCTCTTCGTTACCAAACCCAATACAGTCGGATCGTTACCGGTCAAGATGGTACGCGCATTCGGCAATGCAATCCTCACCTCACCCGGAAACACGGTTCGATACATTGGCTCGACCACTGTACGCAAATATAAAGCGACTCGTAAAGGGCTTCATACGCTCATGAACTGGCGCACACCCACCACCCGTCCTCCTATTCCGGACCCGACCGACCCAGATGTGATTAGCCAGCTACACTCAACACGATGGACCTCCGACCTCAGTCACGATGCCGAGGCTGTACGCACGGCCAAGCTGTTGACGTTCCAACAGTATACCTGGATCATCCACATCATCGTCGTTCCCGTCCTCACCGTCTTGTGGATCATTCGTCACCCAACTGGAACCTGGACCTACGATGCTTTCACTGTAGGTGACTCATCCAGCTTTTAGCACGCTTTTCTGATGTACTGATTGTTTCTTTCTTCTTGCGGAAATAGTTCTCGACACTCTGGAGATTTATGTGGGTACTCTCAGTGCCTAATTGTTTGTTTGCCTTTGCTGGATTTGCCACACCCGATCTGGCACCGAGCCAAGCAACGATGGATAAGAAACCGGTGTGCAGAGAATACATTCGCAACTTTTTCATTTTACTGGTCACTAAGGGCTCAAACGAGAACGCGGTTCGCCGTGGTTATAACAAGTTACTCCTCTTGGAAAAGTATCATCCCGCAGGTTTGTTTTCCGATTCAGCCTCTACTCCTTGCTTGCCCTTGATAGATGCTAACGAAATCCGGATCGATGGTCGCAGTCAAAGTAATTGTGCTCACTGATGAGCCTTATGTATACCCGGATTTACAAAACATTGTGTGTCCGAAGGCGTACGTGTCGCCGTTGGGGAAGGCCAAATATAAAGCTCGCGCGCTGGACTATTTCCGTTACCACGTCTCCCTCGGTGTTTATGATTGGATCTTACACATGGACGAAGAATCGGTGACAGATGGAGAGAGTCTCCGTCGTTGTCTCGAATTCATCCGATATGTGAGTTTCATCTTCTTTCTTTTTTCCTGGTAGAGGTACTGAATGGTTTGTCGATAGACTCCCCATCACTTCGGGCAAGGTATCATCTTGTACAATGGTGAAGGTTACTGGGAAAATTGGTACTTCACGGTGGCCGATGGAATTCGTGTCGGAGACGATCTAGCACGTTTCCATTTCCAAAACACCTGCATCCATCGACCCGTCTTTGGTGTCCACGGTTCATTTTTGATGACTAATGGAGAAATGGAAAATGAATGTACTTGGGATTTCGGCTCGTGAGTAATTTTGCTCATCTCTCCCATCGCACTCTATACATGGTAAGCCCGTTGCTTAATGAGCGTGGTACGCGATTGAATTCATAGCCTTGCCGAAGATTTCGAGTTCTCTCAAGATGCTTGGAGGCGTGGTTTTACCTGTGGACGAGTTCATGGGATCGTTCGTGAACAATCGCCCACGACCTTGCGAGATTTCCTGAAGCAACGTCGTCGTTGGTTCATGGGCATCCGAGACATCGAAGGCTTGTGAGTTTTTTTTTTCAACCATCGAAACCATCTTAGTCAAGAGTCTAAGCTGATTATGGGGTTTGGTTTAGATACGGATTACCGCATCTAGCTGTTAACCTCTGGATTGTCGGTGTCTTCACGCTCGCGGTGACGATCATCAACATCCCCTTCTTGCTTATCGACAAGTCGCTCACCCCACTCTGGATTGCCACCTGCGCCGATTTTTGTTTCGTAACTTTCTACTGGCTCTACCTTTGGGGTCTGATGTTCCAGGAGCTTGACTACGGACAGAAATGGTGGAAGATCGCCATTCATATCCCATGCGCCGTCGTCATCCAGCCATTTGCGTCGATTGCAGAAGGACTTTCTGCGATTTGGGCCATGAGTTCGGTTGACTTTGGCAAATTTGAAGTTATTGTCAAGTACGTTCTTTTCTTTGTTTTCTTTTCTTTGCCAAAAGTAGAGATTAATGGTTTGATCTTTATCTCACAGGAAATGAGCATCAAAGTTTGTTGTTGGGCTCTTGGTTTATCAGAGGTGTGAAGATTTTGGGTGTGGTGTGCAAGCGCTCCAGAGGGAAGTTTGATCGAGGTGCAAGTGAAATCCAATTTAGTCAAGAAAAAAACATCAGAAGAAAGTGATAAAACAGGCTTATAATTATGTAGTATCTCCGTATCCGCGCGCGTACGTGTGTGTGTGTAGTCAATGAACCTTTATCCCCGCCCATCTGCTCGTCCACCCGGTCCCGACTTTCTTTGTTTTTTCGTTTATTTGTTTGCACACAAATGTTTTGTTGCCGCTCAGTCAGTACGGAATGAGACAGACAAAGAGTGAGAAATCTAGCTTGTTTCCAATTCTTACCTTTCTTTCTTTTGTTGCTTCTCTGAGAAAGTATTTTATCACTGTTTTTTTTTTTCTTACTTCATATTGTGAGGAGGATGAGGATTGGTAGAGGTTTGTACTGAATCTCATAATCTCTACTTTGTTCAAATCTCTGCTCCTCACCGACCTCTCAGGACAATTTTGGGTGTGTTTTTGTTCCGCTTGTTAGCTTTGGCCCTTTTTTTGTTATCCGATCTTGTGTGTTTTTTGTTGTTGATATAAAGGTATTGTTACTTTCTCAGTTTGACTATCCTATTTTACCGCAGTAATTCTTACTATGCCATGATGGCATATTCTAAAAAAGAAGAAGAGAAAAAAAAAGCCTTTCTTTTCCGTTTGTTTGTCACCTTGAGGAGAGAATGACGGCATTGAAGATGTGATGGATGTACATATCTAGCTTAGCATTTAAGATGTTAATTACTGTCCTCAAACTAGATAGCAATACTTACACAGTATTGGTTTGCAGGGCCTGACTTTCCTGCCAGGGGTACAAAGACACCCCTTTATACTATCCACAGCCCCTGACGTCGGGGGCCTGGCCAACAGACACTGTCAGGATGGCTAACAGATTCCAATCTCGACCACAGTTCGGCATTTACGTAGATACTGACTGAAGCTGCTAAGTGATGTGAGTCTCTCTGCAAAGGCACTACATGTTCAATCCTTGACCAAGGAAGCTTAGGGGTCCTATGAATAGGGTTGTGGCTGCTACCTGCCATCTGTTGGTGGAACTGCGCAACTCTAGCTTGCTCCGGTCAGCTCATAATTAGATTCCTATTCCATGTCACAGCGCATCTGAGGAGACATAGATAGTAAAAGGGCCGTGTTCATCTCATCAGCTCTAAAGCCTGAAAGGAAGGCTGTTGGAATTGAACTTGTGCTTTAGCTTTACAGATGTCCAGTGTAAGCAACTATGCAGAAGCTATGTAAAGGGTTCTCCTGAGTAACTTCTGGTTGGAGGGTGGAATACCCACTGGCTGACATTTATCACTTCAAACAGGTTCGAACCCATAGCGGTTGCTTGAGAACAAGACAGCACTACCTGAAACGGTTCCTGAAATTTGATGGTTGACAAGACAATACAGAAGTATTGCTATTTGTTTAATGTAGCTGATGATGGTAAACGATATTGGATGCCGATGAAAATTTTGGCACAGCTGATGAGCAGAAACCAATTTGTGACCTCAAACTGTAGCTGAAAAAAGAAGTGTTGGAATTCTGAGGTGCATCAGTGTGTGTGTGTCTTTGGACATGTGTTTCTTACTGTTTATATCTGTGTGTGGGTGTGTGTTGCATATTCTCATACTACAAACCTAGTCCAGTGATTACCAACATTTCACTCACTATCTTTATCCCTTAAACCAGGTCCTCAGGCTCAATGATTATCACATCCCTTGGGGGATTTTGGAGTTGGATAGGTAACAAGGATAGACTAGATTGGAAAGTAATGTTTGTCTTTAGTCCTTGTTCACACAAGAAATGGTTGACTTTGAGCTTGCAGCATGAAGGATAAAGCTGAAAGCCACCAAACCCAGTCTTCAAGCTACTTCAAACCCCAAATTGTGTGACAGGCAAATTGGGTCAGAAGGACCTTGGAGTGCACTAGTACAGCTTATTCTTGAATAATCTTTAGTCAGACTGTGGAATTTTCCACTTATACAACACTTCTACCTTCCTATCCTCATGTAACAATATGCTGTAGAGGTGTGTAGTTCATGGTTTAACCAGAGATTACTCAGACTCAAGAGCAAGTAACCCTCATTAAGAGTGCACTCTAGGGTTTTGAGTAGGAAGCTAAATATTGCTGGAACAATTTGGTGCAATCCTCTTTGTTTTCAAAGACACTTGTTCAATTTGAGTAGTGCTGATTATGAAGTTCTCAGTCCATCAACATATAATACATAGTTGTCCTTTTGATATTTTTCAATTTTGATCCACAACTTTGAGACTTTTTTTTTTTTTTCGGGCTACACGCGCGACAAAAGTACAAGCCGTCTGAGCCCCGGAAAATCCTACAGATGGACCCTTGAGACTTTTTTATTGTTGAGGTGAGCATCGAGTGAGGTGGTGGCTAGTGCCACAATGGTGGTTTTTGATTTTTGAGGTCCGGCATGTACTGTACTGTACTCACATTTTGGCTCTGCTTGACATCAAGTTTACGTCCTGCCTCAAGTTGTCGTCATCTGGTCATCCGTCCTTCAGCCGTCTTATTCGAATTCCTCGCGGACTGTCATTATTTAAATACTTCCACTTGACTTTTTCACTTTTTTAACATTCAACTGGTCTGACAACTATCATAAACACTTGCTTCCAGGCATAAATCGATCGACCCGTTAGCTTGCTACCGATCAACGTCCACCGTAAACGAATCCATCATGCTTCAGGAAGACACTTTCTCTTCCGTAGCCTGGGACACGCCCGCTGTGGATCCACCTTCGACTACAGGAGATCACTCTTACAACTCTCAGGCAAAAGATGGGAACCCCTACCATTACGAACCTGATGAAGGCCTCAATCATTTAATGAGAAAAAGTATGCCAGCAGAGCGCGAAAATTTATCATATCAACGAACTCCAGGTCAAGAAGGTTCTCCGACAAGACGAAGGTCGACAGGAGATCTTCACTCGCCACAAACAGCAAGCAGGGAGGGGTACTTAGAAGTTGAAGTCAAACAGCCAGTTCGCGAGCTTGAGGGCACGAAGGATACATTCGTCTCATACTTGGTGATTGCTAAGGTGCGGTTTAACTTATCCTCAGTCTCATATCGATATGTCTTGAGGTGAAGCTTTTGATGACGTCAACACGACTGATGCGCACATCTTTGCTTCTTATCTTATTTCTTCTCTCTACTTCACTGGAAATCCAACTCACAGACAGACTTGCCGATCTATCAATCGAAGTCACCCTCAACACGGCGGCGATTTCAAGACTTCGTATTTCTTCATGATCACCTCGTGAAAGACTTCCCCGCCGCCGTTGTTCCCCCATTGCCCGACAAATCTAGACTGAGTAGGTCCCCTGGTTATCTCCTCAGTCCTTAAATTTATAGTTTCTATCACTTAATTTTTTTACAATCCTGTTTCTCTAGAGTATGTTACAGGCGATCGGTTCAGCGCAGACTTTGTAGAACGACGTAGAAATGGGTGAGTGCAAATCAGTCAGTGATAGGTTTGTGGTTGGTAGCTAAAATGCATTAATTTTCATAATCAGCCTTGAGCGATTTCTCCAAAGACTGGCAAGGCATCCGATTTTATCAAGGGCAAGACTATTGCGGTGTTTTATAGAATCCACTCAATGGAATGTGGACATGCATACTCACCTCGCTCACCCGCCTGTTTCCGAGCCTACGACTTCTTTACTCGAAATGGCATCTGATACGCTCCTTAATGCGTTCTCAAAAGTTCGTAAACCTGATGAACGTTTTGTTGAAATTCGAGAAGGTCTCGATCGTTTCGAGGAGCGACTTAGTGCAATTGAAAGGATCGAAGGTCGATCTAGGAATCGTATCTCCGGTGAGCCAAATGACCCCAGTCCACAATGTATATTACCATTCACTGTAGTTCAATCCCTCGTGACTTTTGCTTTCTAAATACTTATAAACCACTGATACTTTACATCTATGTGCTACCGCTGCCCTTTCGCACTTACTTTTCTTTGTAATCAGATTTGGCCAGTGATTATGAAGAGTTAGCGGCTTCGATTCAAGGATTAGGATTTCTGGAATCTGGCATTACCGAACCCCTATCAAGATTTGAGACAGCGTTACTGGATTACAGTATTGGCCTTCGGGATTTGGTAAGATCAATTCCTCAAGAGTCTCAGCCTGCCATATCATGGTACATTTAATTGATTTTTTTTTTTTTTTTGCGGTTATAACATAGAACACAGCCACCACAACCCCTCTATTACACAAGCTTGTTTCATTGATTCACTATTCAGATAGTTTTCGGAGCGTACTGAAATTACGAGACCAGAAACAATTGGACTTTGAAGACTTGTCAGCGTATCTCTCCAACATCACCACTGAACGTGATCGGATAGCAGCAGGTTATGGAGGTCTGGGTTTGGGAAGCTATTTGAAGGAGAAAATGGAGATCTTTAGGGGTTCGGAGGCTGACACGAGTCGGGAAGCAAAGATCCATCGATTAGATACCAAGATCAAGGACGTGCGTTGATCATAGAACGAGTCTCGAGATGCATTCCACTCACTCTGTTTTTTGTTTTTTCACTTCTGCTTAGCTCCAAGATGCTGTCACAGCTGCTCACGAAACCTCAGATGCATTCAACGAAGAAGTACTCAAAGAACACAGTATCTTCCAGGCTAGTAAACGGCTAGAACTTAAGGAACTCTTGTCTGATCTAGCCGATGGTAACATTGCAATGTATCGGAAGTCTATCCAAGATTGGGAAAGCATGATACCTTTTGTCAGTGAACAGGCTCATTTCGTCTCCCTGGTTAGTTAAGTGCCGTTGATTGAACAGCTTACTAACATTTGTTTTGTTAATTCTTGGTTAATTATTGATAGTTTGAGCGAATCAGAGTTGACACATAGGCAAAGTCAATTATAATATTCTTTCAATTTGTTGCGTTTGTGTATTTATCACAATTTCTAACTTGCAAAATAATGTGCTTTTAGGCATATATATATATATATACGAAAAAAAGCTTTGATAATTTTTTTAAACAAAAGATATTTAGTCACAATCAAAGATTGCGCAAAAAAAAAGAAGAAAGAGGAGGAAGTCTGTACAACTTTTATCTCTTGATTCATTGAATCTGAGCCAGTTGAATATTTTCTCATCCATTTTCATAAATTATTTGAATTAGAGAAAACCTTTATCATTTTCATTTACTTTTGCTCACTTGACTACTTCCTCCATTAGTTTATTTTGTTAAAGTAGGTCTGATTGGTTTGATGTGTAATATGTCTATATGTGCTGTGATGACAATATATAGATACGGTATAACATGCCTTATTGAGATTTGAGTTAAAATGTGAAAGTTCAAAGGTTAATTCTCCTTACATCAACCACGACAGCTTGAGGTCAATCGAGTTGCTCATCTTTCGTGAGTTGAATTTAGAGAGAGTAATGCGGTTATCTTTGAAAGACTTTTTTGAGGGGAGAAACTTGACTGATTGAGATAAGATAAGAGGATGTACGAGCAGATCAAAATGGTTTGAAAAAAGGTATTGCGCAGATTTTGTTTTCATAAAGATTTAAAAAGGTGAACGAACGACAAGACTGAAGGTCAAAATTGAAGTATTTATTTTTTCTTAAAGAAAAGAACAACAAGATACTACCAAATTGCTTTCTCAAATCCCATCCATTTATCTTTCGTTGCTTTCAATTTTAGCTGATGCTATTTTTAATAAAAGTGTATATAATTATAAAATAAAAACGTGAGCCGTAATAAGGGTGATAGATAGATAGAGAGATAGAGAGAGAAGTAAGTAAGTATTTAAAAAAAAAGTTTGGTTGAAGGATTACTAACTCTACAAAGTCCTAATTTAGCGATTACTCCACGACCTTTACCAGATATTATACAACGTTCATGAATTTTAGTTGGGTGTGAATTTGAAGGTAAATTATTTAAAGATAATTGAGCCTGAGCTCGAATCTGAATGAAAAAAACCGAAAAAAAAATAAATAAATACCAAAATTGGTTTTTGATTGAATTACTTAAATAAATGTCGAATGAGATGATAAAAGATTTACTTTCATAGGTAAAGTTTCATTCCTAGCAACGTAAAGGTAAGCTCGACGAAGGACTTCAGTTTTTGCAAACTCTTCACGTCTAGCCATATCTCTTAGAGTTCGAATGTTGATAGGTGATCGCATGTTGATTGGTTTAGTGAGTTGTTGGTTTTACAGTATCTTACGACCTCAGTCTTGATTGGATTACCAAAAAAAA
>AWVX01028497.1:0-12914 GCA_000500245.1 Cronartium ribicola 11-2
GGACTTGGTGAATTTTGAGTGGGTGATAGGGTGCGACGGGGAGACAGGGGGAGATAGGGTGCGACGGCCCACGCCACTGCCTCAGGCAGTTCAACCGTGTACCCTGTATGACTGCCTCAGGTAGGTCTTTACAGTGTCCAGAGGTGGACTCGAAGACCAGAAAGTTGTCGATTTGACTGTATGTAACAGGAAGTGTGCCATGGTTTCTGGTAAGTGTACCTTGCACGTCGGGCATAAGTCCGAGTCGGCCAGGTGGAACCTGTGAGGCTTTGTACGACTTGTAGATATACTGTAAGCTGTAATTAAAGTTACTGTAATTATTCGAAAAGTTTTTTGATTTTTTCATCTATTCTCTATACGGCTGTACAACACTGGACTTTTTTAACCTTTGGTCATAATTTTTGGTCTCCATCTGTCATCCCGACCGTCTGCCATGGAAGTAGACCCGCCGTTACCCTCGGATGACCACATCTTAGCTGACCCAGAAAAAATCACGATTGTCAGTCGTGAATTTGAATTCATCAACCTACTCTGCCGGCCAGCTCGGGGAAGGCGACGTTTGGTTTTTTTTTTTGACGCACTTTGTTTTGCCATCAGCTTCCCGGTGCAACTCACTCAGCCGCTACGTTCTCCCTGAAAGACGAGGATCATACGCTTGGAAATTCACTACGGTACATCATCATGAAAAAGTTGGTCCCTATCTACATCCAATCTTAATATTCCAGATTTTCCTCAATCGAATGCTTTTTACAGTGTGGATGTCGAGTTTTGCGGTTATTCGCTACCTCACCCGTCTGAACCCAAGTTCCACCTTCGGATTCAGATGTATGACAACAAGTCCGCCATCCAAGCTTTGATGAAAGGTTTATCGGATCTTGAAGACCTTACGATGGCCATCATGACTCGGTATGAAGAAGAAGTGGCGAAAGGTACCCATGCAACCTACGAGGAACCGACAGTCGAGGAACGTCTTGAAGAAATCAAGAGGAAGAAGTATCCTCACCTTCTGAATGGGTCTGTGATGGAAGAATGAAGACTGGAGTTGCCATCTGATCAAGGTCAACGTCCGCCTTCACCCACGCATTCGTCTTCTCAACGTTGCTTTTGAGTCAAAGAGTGTTCAAGTTGCTAGGACACATCGAGGCACAGAAGCAATGCGTGCACTGGTTACATTGGTGCTGTACAGTGTCTGTATATAGATGGAATTCAATCAATGTCGACTATACATATTCAACCCTCCGGCTTTTTCAAGGTCTTTTTTGTTTCAAGAACTCTCCAATTGGTTAAATAGCTTATTCTGTCAGACCAGCATTTTGGATGGTGGTCAGTTATTGTTTTTTTCTGTCTTTTTAACGTCAATGTAAATATGTTAGTAAACATTGAGTCTTAACTTCAATGTTTTTTTTTTGGTTCTTTACATTGTCATCACTCAGAGGGTCCTTGGCATGTCTTTCCTGCTGGTGTACTGGCTTGCAGACCTGTAGGCGGTCATTTTGTTGGAGTGCTTTGGATTTTGAGCTGGCCCTACCCAGGAAAGGCATATCATTTTTCTGACTTCTAAGTAGGGTGTGTAGGTGCTAGTGTGTGTGTGGATCTTGGCTGATCTTGCTCTTCAAATGCCTCTGGAATCTGGATCAATTGCACAGACAGCTTCAAAAGATGTGAACCCTCACTCAAAATACAAATCATATAGAAACCACAGCTCTTATGACCCCTGCTGGGACTTTTGCTCTTTTTCAGACCGCTACTATCTTGCCTAAGATGTATGCTGGAAACACATGGAAATGCAAACCAAAGATTGTCCAAAACTAATCACAGCACAATCAATATTTCCACTGATGGAAGAATGCAAGGAGTTCTTGAGACTCTCTTTTTTACTGTACAAGAGAATTTATGTTCCATCAAGGCACCACCCATGGTGGAGCAGAACCGCAAAAACATTGTGAGCTCTTTTACCTTGTTGTTTTTGATTTTTGTTTCCAACATGCTTTAGAGAAAGGTACTACTAAACAGGTATTCAAGGCTCACAAAGCCATCTCAGAAAGTGGTCAAAGGATGACCTTCCAGAGTTCAAGAAAACCTGAATTGCATTGTAATATGTCAAACTCTGTATCTACAGCAAAAACTGCCTTCCAAAGGACATCATCATCTCCACTTCTAGACACTTTGTGTAACGGATTCTGGTGCTCTTCTTCTCACCATGAAAGTAATTCCTTTTGAGTCTCATTGGGGTGTTGAAAGGTACAAGGTTGCGGCAAAATCATGAGTTTCACAGTAGCCACACAACACACTATTGTACCACACAGGTGACCATCTTGTCAAAATATAGAGACAAGGGGATTTTTGACCTCAAGATATGTCGGTGGATAATTGGGCCGCTAGCTACAGTAAAATGCAGATTGGGCTTGTACTGTATACCGTACTAAATGTCATTCTGTAAGTATGTCCATGTGCGTGCACCTTGGCGATTCAGAGCTTCGTCGATCGATTGCCATGTGATCCAGCAGCCCAGCTGGCAGTGAGGCTCCGAGTCCATAACTCTTCCAGATCCTAGCCACAAAGTCACTCATCCTCACACTTCGTCATGGAACTCGACCAAGGAACTTCTCAAACCGATGGGTCTTCCAATCTGGCTCCTTCAGCCCGCCCCTTCGTCGGCTTCCCGACATTACAGCCTCAGTCCAATGGCACACCCCAATCGACAATCCCGACCCAACAATTCATCACACCGGGTCCCTCAACCGCTCCAACGGTGATGGTGGAACAGTCAGAGCAGGTGGTCAAAGGCTTAGACGACATATTCAAGTCTATTCTCACCGTCGCCAAACTACAATTACAGCTCCAACGCGTGAACGCTAACCGGTTTGTTGACAATCAGTACCTGTTTGCCGGGCACGTCAAAACGCTCAACGAGCGCATAGTTCATTTGAACTCAAATCTGGACGAAATCGAAAAGTTTGCTGTCAGTTTCGAAATCCCTCACATCCTGCTTCATTGGACCAGATACGTTGAATTCCCCCTCACACATCTCACTCCTCATACTACAGACCTTGGGGATGGCTGTTGTGCAACGTGACATGAGACGCGCCCACGCAATCTCCTTATCTCAAATGATACCAACAGAGATCAGAATCAATGAGCTACGAGCTGACATTCCGAACGCCGATCCCAGCTCTATAATACCAGAAGCTGAAGAAACTAGCGCCGACGTAGGATGCAGCGCGAACGATGACTCGCAGATGAACTTAGCTATGAATTTATCGTTGCCCACGCCGACCCAAACGGACCCGCAGATCGGGACGAATCTTATTACTGATGACTCAACGAAGATGGACGTGGATCCGAGCCCAAATTTATCAAATACGTCAGATTACACCATGAAGGCCGATCTCGCTCAGACTGCTGAGCTTGCTACTATTATAGAGGGGTCGAAGGTAACCACAGAGTCCAACATCGACCCAGCATTCCACCCCAATGCAGACCTCAATCCGGCTACGTCCGATCCAGCTGTATCTGATGCCCACAAACGAGCAGTGGCAGAAATGAGTGGTGACGATTCGGGGGAGGGTGACGCGCTTGCGGCTGCGCTACTACCGACCAGCAAGACGCCGATCATAATCGATTATGATTCAGAGCCTCCGAAGAAGAAACAGCACCTAATCGACCTCACTACCCCTTCTCCTCCCCCCGCACCTCGCACTCTCAAACCTGGTTCTTCACCCAAATTGATCGATCTTGCCGCAATGGAAGAAGTCGCTGGGTCCGGCGAGCCAGCTGCAGATTCTTCTTCGAGGCCAACCGAATCTATTACGCTCGCCGATAACCTGTCGAAGAATTTACCAGGCCATACCACAGACCCAACTCTCACTACTCCGGCTGAGAACCCTTCTCAGTCAGCCTTGCCCGATCTTGTGACAGCAACTGCGGAAACGATGTCGAAATCAGGCTCGTCCGAAGCTGCCGATGG
Organism: Cronartium ribicola 11-2; assembly: GCA_000500245.1. Taxonomy (NCBI): domain Eukaryota; kingdom Fungi; phylum Basidiomycota; class Pucciniomycetes; order Pucciniales; family Coleosporiaceae; genus Cronartium; species Cronartium ribicola. The sequence continues at coordinate 3,968 of AWVX01028497.1, forward strand.
CGACCTTTTTGGTGATGGTAGCCTCTTCGGGTCCAGCCACCACAACTCTGCATCACCATCTCCCCTGGACCCTCTCGCACCTAGCCCATCTCATTCTCCTGGGCCTACTAATCCCGATGCTGCCCAGTTACTCAACATTTCTAGCTTTCTATCCGGGCCTGTCCCACAGGCTAGCTCAGTTTCCGAAGCAATCCCGACGGCCGTCAACCTCTCGGCGTTCCTCTCGACGTTTGGTCAGGTGGACGCTTCAACAAACGCAGTAGACCCTGTGTTGCCTACGACTACATCGACTTCCACCATGGCACCTGGAATGGAGGAAGAGCAGTTGAACTTGCAAGCACTTGGGGTTGTGGATTCGGACTCCTTATCAAAATATTTATCGTGAGGTTTTTTGGGTAGGTGATGTCTGATTCCTGGGAAGCTTGCGGGAAGTGTACAAGTAGGGTTTGCTCGAGAAAATTTATGTAGTGTGTGGGAGTGGACTTTACAATTCGGGTGGTCTTTTGGTTTCTCTCTCTCTCTCTCGCTATTGATGCAAACTGCCGTCTCATAAGAATGTAATTATCACGTTACGTTCCTTCTTCATGAGGCATGGCATATAATAGACAGCCTAAATCCTTGTACATCAATTATGCTCAAAGCAAGCAGAGAGTTGCACATTTCTACAGGGATTCAGCACTTTGCCGTATTTGCTCGTTTTCAGGTCTGGCATTAGGTGTCCATTTACCGGATGCTGATGCCACAAAAATGTTTGGTGGTTCAACGTTGTGGAAAAATGCCCGTCTCTCGAGATGATACCCCTAAAAAATGGAACCAGAATGTTACATAGGAAGGGGCTGAGTGACAAGTGGAATTTAAGTGGTAGGTACGGGCTATAGAAGATAAAAACATCCGATGCTGAAACTCATGCTAAAAAAGACGACGATGGTGAAAATGGATGAACGTGTTTGACTATAATCAAACTTGGTGTTGGCTGTACTCAAAACTGTCACAGTTGCAACTGATGGAAATCGTAAGAAATGTCAACATCGGCCAGGCAAGAGACTCACGGAGTTTGAAGAAAAGATCAACTGACCAGCTACACCTGGTGGGTAGATCGTGGTCGTAAATGGACCTGAACTCCCAGGTTTACCCAAGGTGACTGTCGAAGGATTCTGAGTCGGTTGAGGAGAATTATTAGGATCGTTTACGTAGACAACAACCACGACTGTTGGTGAGCCTGGCGGGAATGTAGGTTGAGCCTGTCCTGGTGTCACTGTCACTGTTTTAGTGGCATAAACTATTTGAGAGAGAGAGAAAAAAAAAGCAAAAGACGGATCAGCATGAGCGGTTCTCTTTGGGAAAATGTAGTTTGGGGTTTGCTAACGGACCAGTATCAGTGCCTGGGTATGAGACGACTTGGCGAGCATTGAGCCATCGCTTTGGTCTCTCCCTATGCCAGTCCGCAGCTCCAAATGAGTCTTCTGGTCTACTTGGTGCAGTTGGTTGCGCAGGTGAGAAGAATGACGGCAGAGGTGAGGGGTCTGGCCGATAGTCAAGAACAGTGAAAGGTATCTCATTGTCATCAGAGGGCTCCTCAGGTTGGTAAAGTTGAGGAGTTGGAAGCTGGTCCTGTATGATTATTGAAGGCGCTAAGGGTTTGGATGAGAGTGTTTCGGGCTCGATAGATTGATTAGCAAATCGCCGACTCGACCACTGCTCCTCCAACTTCTGAATCGCGGGGGGTGGTCGTCCCTCTTGCTCTGACTCAGAAATGGTCAAGGGTTCTTCATCTGACAATGAGGCCTTGAAAAACTCTTTGACGACGATCGGTTCAGGATTAGAGTCTGCTCGGTTGGATGCGGCTTTGGGTGGGGTGATTTGCTCGAGTGCACTGGACCTTTGCTGGGAATCCGTCGGACCGACAAAAGAAAAGATGATGACGATGAAAACAGTTGCGCAGATGGCTCGGCCCGGTCGTCCCTTTTTGAACGGCTTGCTCTTCGGTTGCGTCCGTAAAAAGTTAGGAACGTTCGTCATCGATCCTTCACTTTGGGTCGTCTCGTGTGGTGGAAAGGAAAGAAAAGAAAAGGCGGGAGACAAAAAGGCACGATCGATCTTCCGACAAATTGTGAGATAGTGTCAGATGCTCTTCTTGTTGACGTGTTCAGTACGATAAAAAAGCTTGTAATTGCGAGCCGAGCCGGTGAGCGCTGACTGGCGCAAATTTGCCGAGCGACCAACCGGTGCCGTGAACTAGACTTTGCAGTTTCGGTATTCAAGTGTTGGTAGGGTACAACTCATAGAGTGGTGAATCGCGGCCGGAAACGATAGGATGCACACGTCGATGAAAGGAAAGGAGGCGGGCAGGGAGGAATGGGAAGGACTGAAAACTGCTTTCCTGAAATTTTACTGACCACCTAAGCATGGGTTCATGACGCTATGTAAAGAAACGCAAGCTTGACGCAAAGCCATCAATCTACAGTATGTACTGTAGCCTGAGAAGTGAAAGGAAACCATGCGAAGGAGCGTCAGGACAGCGTGAGTGCGCTTCGAGGTCAGCTCACTTTGATACATAATAGATAGGACCAGAAAATTAGGCGGCCAACCACCGAAACAGAGTGTATTGGGGTCTTTTTGACATTGGATTCAACTTGTTTGGGCACACCAGAGGGTTGAAAAGAGACATGACATGCTAGTGTGTTTTGGGTCCAAACGCAAAGCATGAAGAAGTACGGTAGAGATTGGTACATACATAAGTAAGTGTAAGACAGCCTTGTGAGGTGAATTGAGATGGTGTGATACTCATGTGAAGGTGTACCTGGCTAAAGCATGATGAAATAGGACCAGCTGAAAAGCATGGCATATATGAAGCAGAATTTATCGGCCTCATCCTCGCACTCAAACTAGCTCAACACACAATAAAACCTCACACACATCGAATCACAATTATAATTGATAATCAAGGAGTCATTAAAGAAATAGCTACGTCAAAAACTGACTCTTTTTCACTGACCGACAAAACAGAAGCACTGACCACTGCTTACTACATCAACAGAGCGGCCCCTCACGGCAAAATCACCCTTAGATGGTGTCCAGGCCACAAAGGCATCCCAGGTAACGAGAGAGTTGACCAACTAGCGAAGAAAGCAGTGTCAAACAAACTCCCGAAGAATCACGTTGACAAGCCAAACCTAGCAAGTTTTAGGGCCTCAATCAAAGCCTGGACAAAAATCGTTCCCCGCTTCTCCACGAAAGACATCAAAACACTATGCCATGAACTACAACCCGAAAAAGTCTTCAAAAGCCTCACCGAACTCAAGAATAAGCACTCAATTGCTTCCATTACTCAGTGAAGAAGTGGTAAAATACCACTATTTCAATACCTACATTCAAGAAACTTAAGATCGAGCCCAGACTGCGTCTGCGACACGGGCTCGGAAACAGTTGACCACTTTCTATTCATCTGTCCAATCCACAGTAACCAAAGAACAAAATTAAAGCAAAAAATCTCGAAAAACAACCTACCCTTGAACAAGTCAATTTTACACTCCCCGGAAGCCTTCTCCGCCGTCGCAGACTTTGTCAGTGACACGTGGCGGTTGAAGAGCCGTTGGGAGTGGGCAGAAATCAAACATGAGAGTACTCCTGAAAACAAAGAACCCCCTGATTAACTTTGTCTTTTCAAAGTGACCATCAGCGTACTCCACATTTCCGTTCCTAATCTTTCATCAAATCCCTATTCTCAAAGCTCTTTGTTTCCTTCTACCTCACCGCCCCATCTATTCCGCATTCACGCATCCCTAAATCATGTTATGGCACCTTCCTGTAGCACAAAATCTTCAAACAGCCAACAAGTACACCTTTTCCCAAACAGCCATGGGTTTTTACAGGTGCTTGGCAAGATTTAGTGCATGATAGCCTTATAGGCTCCTATATGCACTTAAAGCAATGAATTTTTAGAAAAATAAAAAGCATCATGAAAAAACATTTGATAATTTCATGATTTAAGTCAGGCAAAATACTGTTTGATGGCTATGAGACTTACAAATAAGAATTGGAAACTTCTGTCGGAGGCACAACAGAGGTAGTTACATAAGGTCCATGCACACGAGTTAAGAAACTGTACAGGGTGTGGACAAGTAGACCCCTAGTCCAGACCCTAAGTGTCTGGACAATTAACCCAATCAAGACTTGGATGATGAGAAAACATGATCCTTATAATCATGTAATCCGAGCCAACCCATCTTGTCCCCCTAGTTCATCCATCCTGCAGTTTTACTAAACCATTTCACCTAAATCTCTCATCAATCTTATCTAAATAAGAATCAAAAACTTAATATAAACTTACCTTCAGAGAAAATGACTCATAATATAGCTTTCTGGTTATGGGTTATCTTAAATTTTTCAAAATACCTCCCTCCCACCCTTCTTCAGTAAAGAATGTGAAGAGGAACAGAGTGAGTGGGGATAAAATAACCCATCACTCCTATTGATAATATTTCTTGAAATTATCACATTCAACTCTACAGTCTTTTATGTCTAGTACCAACTTCAGCCATGTATGCCATGAAATATTCTCAATTGAAATTTCACAGAAGTTACATAGTAACTGAGTTTGTTACCAAATACTGGTCTTCTGGGAACCATAAGGTTTAGGAAGACCTAGAGATATTAATCTTGATAAGTGTATATATGAGAAAAAGAGATGAAATGGAATGAAACACAAGGGAAAAAAGGACCTTTCAAGGCCCAGCTTCTGGGGGCAGATGCTTCAAGACACAGAGTGAGGGAGAGGAGCTTCTTCAGGTGCTGACAATGTAACCTTGAAAGTCCACCAGTCACAGGTTGTGAACTCTGATATGGGATCATGACAACCTGATACCGTAGTTGAAGATGGATCCATGCAAAGAATCAGAACTCTGCATTTTTGAGGCATTGGAACCAAGACTTTGACAACACATGAACTGTTGGAAGATCAATTGGAAGGTCTCATGTAGTCACTTGAACTCAATCAAGTCTTGAGGTTGTTGAAATACAGTGAGACACGCATAAGTAGATGAATGTAATCATATGCTTATATTTAGTCAGATCAAATTACTCCTCCAGAAATCTCCACCCAGCTAGTCTCCTCTTTCCCTACGCTAAAAATAGCTGGGAAAGAGTAAGTCCCCCTTCCACGTCATTTCACTTCCTTCCTTCCAATCTCCTTTCTTGTCTCTCTCTTGTTTCTGTTATACTTATCTCATCTGATCTTACTATGCCTGAATCTAACTCTTTAGGATCAATTATAGTCTTACTCTCTAAAGAACCTCAGGCTAATAATATCCACACTCAAATATAGGTTAGACAAGTTGTATTGGAGGTATCTCACAGTTGTTTTCTTTCCTAACCTTCTCTTCATCTTATACATAGGTCAGCGAGTGTGGCAGAGGTCCTGGGTTAGAGAGCTGCTCACCCAAAATTCTGGACCATTTTCATATCAGGAGTAGATATCATTTTACAGAGCTAACAGCAGAGCAGCTAAGCTAAAAAAAACAGCTTTCTTTGGCTTAGCTGATAGCCTAGCTAGATCACTTCAACTGGGATCAAGCACCACTCAACGTTAGATGCAATCATCCAACTCAAAAAGTTTGGTGGTGAAGGGCCTTGTTGGCTTCCATCAGCTTTGAGACTCTTGGGATAGCATACTCTCACTAAGAAATTGGCTAGTTGAAACATGCTTTAAATGGGTTCGCTAAAATAACAGTCAATATTAACTGTCATCTAGTAAAGTATTGCTCCATTACACTCACTTATTGGGTGGCTTTAAAAACCCAAATGGGGCTACTTTAAGCAAGAAGGTTACTGTAGCTCAGATGGGATTCCAGGGTCAGATTTGTGAGGTGCCACACCTTGACTAAATACTGAGAGTACTGCCAGACATTCCTAAACCCCATTCCTCTCCACAGGTTTTGAAAATGGAATCAAATCTCTACAAATGCCCCTCTTTGAAACTTGTACAAAGCACTATACATGTGTTTTTGGATCACAAAGAATAATCATTGGAGAGGGGTAACTGCAATAAAAACCATAGTCTAATGAAGTACATAATGCAATAATTTTTTTTCTAATGCAAAAATTGTTGCAAGTACCACAGCAGTCATAGGTTGAACAAAAAGTGCACTGCCAAAAATTCTTTCAACACCTTAATTTTGAGTAGGCAAATCAATCAGAGGTATGACAGCTCATCTGATAATTTTTGGAAACCCCTTTCAGACCCATTGTTCTCTCTGCAACCAAAACCCTTTCACCAGTATGATGTCTAGATGCACCCTGACTGAACTTTGATTTCAATTGTAATGTCTGAATTAGACTTTAAAATTCTGCATCAGGATGAAATTTATTGAAAGTGTGAATGATCACTGATATTCAAAGACTGCTGCCTCAGGGAAATATTGATTTGGACCACAACATACTTCAAATGCTCTGTGAATTCAAAGCTTGTGTGCAAAACTGTATGAAGTTGAAGTGAGCTCATTATAACACCCTTTGGACAGCCAAAGAGACCATTTTTTTTGCCCTGGTCCATCATGAGATTTGGAATAGGATGGGGAATATTGGGATTGGCAGGAGCCAGCAGGTATGTCAACAGGTCTCTGGCCTCTTACTTAGACAGATGAAAATCAACAAAACCCATTGTTTTTTTTGTAGCTCACACCAGCCTGGATATATAAACTTGGGCAAAAAATCAAACAAAGAAAATTGGGCTCAGAAGATCTTGAATGGAATTGGTCTCACCAACAACATATTTGCATTGCACATAGGCCTTTGATGTAAGATAGCATGCCTACATGCAATGCTATAGACCAATTTCCAAGGCCATTGGGCTCAGAAGATTTTGAAAGGAATTGGTCTCACCAACAACATATTTGCATTGCACATAGGCCTGCAATGTAACATAGCATGCCTGCTGTGATACAGTAATCCAACACATAGGATTTGATGTCCCAAGTGTACTTAGCTCAGTGGTTAGAGCATCCACCTAGTGTCTGGAGGTCGCAGGTTCAAATCCTGCAGTGTGCATTATCTTTTAAGATCCGTAACTTAACATGGTAGCAGGAGAGGAAGATAAGACACTGTCAGTGTAAAGCTAATATCCTATGTATTGGATTAGGGGATGTGTTGTGATACAGTAATCCAACACATAGGATTTGATGTCCCAAGTGTACTTAGCTCAGTGGTTAGAGCATCCGCCTAGTGTCTTGAGGTTGTTGCAATAAACTAGGCCAGATGAGCAATATGTGGAAGGATAAGGCTGATTGCATCAAAGAAGAAAGAGAAAGAGAAAATGAAAAGAAAAGAACAGAAACACATGACCCACCTAGGCCAGATGAGCAATACGTGGAAGGATGAGGAAAGGTGACTTCTGCATATGCCTGCTTGCCCAGAGAAACTACACACACAAATGTCACAGCTTGTGACATGGAGATTAAAAGTTGGACAGCAGAAACAAAACAGACAGACAGACAATTTCAACAGAGGTCGTGGGTTCAAATCCTGCAGTGTGCATTATCTTTTAAGATCCGTAACTTAACAATGCCTACATGCAATGCTATAGACCAATTTCCAAGGCCATTGGGCTCAGAAGATCTTGAAAGGAATTGGTCTCACCAACACCATATTTGCATTGCACATAGGCCTGCGATGTAACATAGCATGACTACATGCAATGCTATAGACCAATTTCCAAGGCCATTGGGCTCAGAAGATCTTGAAAGGAATTGGCCTTACCAATAACATATTTGCATTTCATGGAGACATGCTATGTTATGTAGCATGCCTTTGTGTGAGACAAATATGCTGGAAGTGTCTCCATTGTTTTGTTTTCTCATAAGTCCTGAACATTTGTCACAAACAATCTATTCGGTCCAGTTAGGGGATACAAACCTAAACCCGGGTGGAACCCAGGTTTTTTTCTGCCAGAATCCCATAATTCTTTTTGGCTGTAGTTGGGATTGTGGGATTCTGGCAAAACTCCCGGTGGTTTGAATACCTTGGTTGTCAGGAGCTGGGGGTTAAGAATATTTTGCCAGAATTCCAGAAACCCAATTCCGACTTGGGATTCTGGCAAAAACAAACCCGGGTTCCACCTGGGTTTAGGTTTGTATCCCCTAAGTGCCCCGTAGGTATGTATGTATTGTAAAACATTTCTAGTGCATTTTGTTTACAAACTTAAAGCACTTATGGAGAGAGCCTAGAGCTGAGATTAAAACATTGAGAGCTTGTCCAGCTGAAGAAAAAGTCCCTTTTGATGTCATAGAAATTCCTCTATGATATCCCAGTTTTTGTTACCACTTGTCTCCAAATCTAAGGAAGGAGATGGTATCTACTAAAGAATACATACTTTCTCCTTCAAACATGGATACAACACATGGTATCCCCCAATATAAGGAAAGTTCTGATGGTATCCAGAGGTGTGCCTTTTCACTTTACAATTATTCCAGAGACCAAGTTCCATGTAACCCCCAGTCTGAAGAAGGAAATGGGTTGGTAAAATGGTTTCTAAAGGTAGTTGACTTAGAGAAGGGCTGATCAAGGGAATCAGCACCTCTAAGAGTTGGCCACAATGGGTACAAAACCTGAGGCAGTGGTACAGATATCCAAAACTTGAGTCGGTCAAGATAAAGCTGTGGGAAAGAATGTCAGTATACTACTGTTCATTTTTTTTGTCAAAAACTTCAGTACTGATATGTGTAAGAATACTAACCACTGACATCTGGAATAAGTTTCAAAAATAACCTGCAAGTTAGGTAGTGAGGTGGGAATGAGCTTCATCAAGCTTGATCATATGTTACGTGTCTGAGCTATGTATGGGAATGAGCTCTAATGAGCTTGATCACGTGTTGTTGGAAGGGGCTGAAACAGCTCAAAGTTTCAAACAGTTTCACTTATGTATATAAAAACACTCTCAATCACCTCTACAGAT
>AWVX01028541.1:0-12330 GCA_000500245.1 Cronartium ribicola 11-2
TTTTGGCCAGCTTTTCCATGGAAAATCTCTTGGGGCCGGTCTCAATTCTGTTGTGTGGATTGGGAGAGGGGACTCAATCTCTCTCCCCCCATCCCTGAGGGCCCCTCACTCAGTCTACAGTAAGGAGGGTGCAATCAATCACACTCTCCCTACTGTAGAGGGAGGGTGATTGATTCCCCTCCCTCTTACAATAGGGAGGGGGCATCCTTTCCCCCTACAGTAAGAGGGAGGGCTCAAGCCACCACCCTCCAGCTTAGGGAGACAGCTCTATCATCTCCCCCACTCAGTAGTGTATTTAATCTTATGTATCTGTGATTATACACTGTCACTCATGTGTTTTCCACATGTAGAAATGTGTTGAGGGTGTGTTTTTTTAGCCAGGGGAAAATGTGGTTTGCTCAGAGTATGCCATGGCTGAAAGTGGTATTGGAAATTCTACTAGTTGAAATCAAATTTCATTTTGAATTATTGGTCATAAGTGGGATAATCCATGTATAAACCATCTATTAGTCTCTTCAATTCTGTTGGTCCATTGGGAAGAAGTTGTTGAGATGTAAACCAATGTATGCTTACATGATGTATCACCACAGTATGAGGGAACTGTCAAGTTGACTCCATGAGCACATCTACACACATAGAAAGCACCTATGGCAGCCACAAGTGTCTGTAGCCTAGTGGTAAAAGGCAGCTCTCTAGTATGTGTCTTGGCTATCATGCTGAGGTCGTGGGTTTGAATCCCACCAGACACATAGTGACATTTTACCATCTCTACAGAAGTGGGATGAATTCAATTATTCATGAAAATTCTGTATAGAAATTATACCAGAGATAGGTATCACAGATTAGACAATAGTATATGATTCTTGTTACAATACTAATCAATGATGAGGTTGAAACAAGCTAATGACTCACAAGAGTAAGTCAAATTTACAAGAGTTGATATTCTTTCTGTCTAACTATGTGGCCTCTTGTCAAAGATGGGAAGTGAAGCCAAATCTTAAAGGGAACTTCACATGGAAATAGTACACCATAAGCCCTACCACACTGTTCCCACCCCAGGCTTTCACACCAAGTGGGTTGGGGCTATTGCTGTGGTGGTGTTTTTGTTGTTATTAGCAGTTCCCAATGCCTAGTTCAGAACAGGTCAGCTGAAGACCAGTAATACACTGGCAGTGGTGCCAGCCAGACATTGGATTGAGCTGGGCATCACCGCACATGAGCAGACACAAGGCCACCCCAGTGTATGTTTAACCCAAGGGTTTTTCAGGTTGTATGTTGGGTTCAACTGGTGTATGCACCAGTTCACCTCAGTATCACCTCATCACTGATAGAGGTCAAACAAGGGACAGGCCAACAGCATCATAGCATTTCTCTGTGGATTCTAGTCAGGACCACATATCTAATACATTAGCCATCTCCTGCTATCTGCCTAATGGATATTGGCCCTTTTTCAAGTGGAGGAAGAGTCTTCCAAAAGTACAAGGTGAATCCAAATCCAATTTTCTTTTGCACACACTAAAAATTTCACTTTGCAGGGACTACAGACAAGAACAAGATGCACTGGGGGCATTGAGTAAATTCACAAGTGAGAAAATGAATTATTGCTGGAAAAATTGCACCAATGCCATTTTTCTGGAATGTAACTGATAGAAAGAAAAACCTTTGAACATGTCTGAAAAAATCTTGAAAAATCAACAATGATTTTTGTAATACTGAAGAAGAGGTTTTGATTTTACAGGATTTTTGTGGACAAAATATGGGGATGAAGCCTATAAGCATTCAGGATGTCCCAGGGGATAAAAATTGGATCAGAAAATGGACATATGTCCAAATTGTGTTACTTGAATTGTTCATGAAAAATAAAAAAAATAAAAAATAAAATCTTCAAAGAGCCTTCCATAGATCTTTAAGCTGTGTTAATTTTTATGAATTTTTCTTCAAAGAATTTTAGTAGGCCTTACATTTTTTGACAGTTGGGAAAATAAAAGTCTAGAAAGGAATGTTACATACATTTGTTTTATATGTAATAGTGTCTCAAAAACTCTGAAAAACTTAAGAATCCTTTCAGGTCTATTGAAGAACTATTGAAAGGGTTTTTTTTTTCTTCTTCAGAATTCTTGAGACACTATTACATATAGAACCAATGTATGTAACCTTTATTCTCTAGACTTTCATTTTCCCACCTGCCATCAAATTTAAGGCCTATCAAAACTCCTTGAATTTTTTTTTAAAAAAGCAACACATGAAAGAGTCTTTGATAGTTTTTTTTTTTTTTTTGATTTCTCGTGGACAATTTAAGTAACATAATTTGGACATATGTGCCATCTTCTGATCCGATTTTATTCCCTGGGTTGTCCCAAATGCTTATAGGTTTCATCCTGATGTTTTGTCCACAAAAATCCTGTAAATTCAAGGTCTCTTCTTCAGCATGGCAAGAATCATTGTTGATTTTTGAGGATTTTTCTTGGGCTTGGCAAGGAGGCCCTCATTCACAGCAACACAGCACTCGGTGGCAGTCTGAGTGCTGGTGCTGGTACAGTTGCAGGTCACTGAACGTGCAGGCCTACTCAGTTGTTCCACAGGTCCTCAAATGCACATTCTCTGTTGCATTTTTTTTTCTACCCATCTCTGGCTCCATAGCTTCCTGTCTTTGGATTTAAATTAAGGCACATCATTGCAATTTTGTGCCTTTTCAATGCTGTATGCCCCCTTTTAAAATCAGTTATATTGAATTTACATCTTCCTCTTACACAAACCAACTCAACAGATACTTCTTTTTAATACCTTTACCTGAAAACTCTATGAGGTTATTGAATTTATAATATTTTTATTGATCAGTCTGGTTGGTTCTCCCTTATCATTGTCATTGAATGTACATTGCAAATGGGTCATGCAAAGATGGATCCTCTAGAAAATTTCAGGGCATGGATCCCTTCAAAACCCACCGTAAGCTCACTTTATGTCAACAGAAAGTCCATCTGCACAAGAGACGCAGAGCACCTGCGAAACTCAATACGTATTATGCGGATATACATTTCACTCGAAACCCGAAGATTTTTGGTAATAGGTCCCTACCCTTTCCAATGGTAACATTTAGCAACTTATATCCAATCCAGATTGTCTGATACGAAGGTGAGCTCTTGTTCGGGGAAATAACCGCTTGATGTAGTTTGAAGTGGTTGAATGAGACGGATAGCTGCTCTGTCCGACTGACTGTTGGAACCATAAGCCCACATTCATCTGCCACTTATTGCCAGTACCTTCTGCGCCATCTCAAGCTTTCTAGAATCTCAATTGGTCAGACAATCAACTTAAGTCCTCCCTTTTGACTTCTGAATCAAATCTTGTTCTCCTAATTCTTTTTGTAACAAACGCTGTTATGATTCAACCTACTCGAGTCTTGACCTCATCATAAATATGACCCAGAACTTTGACCTTCATGGGAATGCTAGCAGCCAGAGGTGCTCAAGGATATCAGGAAACCGGGAGGCCACCTCTCAATGTGACTCTTCGCATTCTTATCCCATAATTCAGCTCAATAGTATTCGTTCAATCTCACATGCTCCATATTTTTGCACTTTCGTGTCTAGAAAAGGTATGTATCAAAAGGCATCTATGAGCCTCAGAACTGAGATATGAAAGAGGTGAATAAGGACAGAGCAATTGTAACTGATAAGGTATGCATAAGAAAATTGTACGATTCATTGCGCCAGCAAGGGATCTTTAGCAGTTTCACCAATGATTTCGACTCGCATAGCTTGTTGCTCTGCTTTGCTCTTACTGATGTGAGCAGGAAGGAGCGTGGCTCCAGCGTAATTGAAACCAGCGGCTGCTGTACCCCACAGTGCACAGTTTCCGAGAGCCTTTAAAGGTGTGCGTGTATCGAGGAACGAACGCAAGTAGGCCGTGAGTAGGTTGAAGGCGATGGAATGAGCGGGTCAGAGGTACTCACCATCGGTAGCTGTCCTCCTCGAACGCCGAGTAGGAATCCGGCAGCACATCCTCCTGAAGCCGCGTTCCATGGATCGTCCTCATTCCTGAACCTTTAGAGAGGGAGAAGAAGAGGCATCGAATGAGTCATTCTTCGGACAGATTGTACAGAGTAATCTACTCAACCCAGCTACTGTCGTAGCCACGCCTCCGTATGTGAACCCAAGGGCAGCTGAACAAGTTCATGGGAAATTCAGACGAGATGTTAAGATCCTATCTGTTGGGAAGACATCAGTCGATGGTCAAAGCTCACCAGCCATTGCACCAAACTTGGTCACATTAGCAAAGTAACCCTTGTATCCTTCTGTAGGAGAGATGACCCCATGATGAATTGCGCCAAGTATTGTCCCAGCGAGCTGCAGTAATGGGTAGGTAGTTGAGATGAGTGATCGATGGAGTCCAAAGAAGTAAAGGTGCGATGGAGACTGACTCCTGTGTATGCGCCTGCTTTAGCAGCGGCCGTAAGGGCAGATTGGTGATCGTAAGGTTTGTATTCGGACCGAGGATGACCTAGAAAGAAAGATCCCAAGAAGATCGGTGGCCGGCGTTCGATGTCACCCATGTTTTGAGGACGATTTCGGTTGCTGGTTTGATCGATGACCAAGGTGAGGAAAGTCCTTCGCGAGTGCGATGGAACCCGAGTGTACCGGATAATATATAACACATCAGCTGCGGGGCCGGCAAGGCCCGGGGGTCACACTTGTGTTCTCACAATTTTGATTCGATATGTTTTGGAAAGACGGTCAGATCAGACCAGGACTGGACCACTTCATGAACACTTCACCCACTTCTCGTAACAGGCTGGCGATATTCAAGGCTGTTTTCACTTCATACATGCATCACGAGCTGAGCGCGCGGATGGCGGCGTGATAATGTCCTTCGTTTATAGACTAACTGCGCTGAGCTTCGACCGGCTACTGTACTGTGTTGTAAACCTGGAGCCTGGAGCGAAATAATGCGAGGAAATTTGTTGTTATTTATAGAGTAAGCTTCCGGCCTGCACCCTAAGAATTTCATTCAAAATTGTACCAAAGTCTGTCTCTCCGGCTCACACGACATTGTTGAGGCACATCTGACAGGGCATGAATTATTTGGTTTTCCTCAGGTTTTGCTTGAAAAGATGACTCTGTCAAGTTGGAGATTGAATGAAGCATCAACTCAAGTTAAAACAGACGATTCACGCAGTTATAATCTGACGATAACAATTCTTCGATACGACAGAGATACATAAGAGACGCAAGAAAAATTGCTGACTTGCTCTGACCTGAAAACCCTTCAAAGTTTGATTTTTGAACTGAAATATGTTGATGGACGTGTGCGCGATACATCCCTGCCACGCCCACTTCCACGCACGGTGTCGGCTCTCGACGTCTGCAGTATAGTCCCGACTCCAGAGCGTCGTGAAGATGTCTAGGCCTATTGGTCCTGCACGTAACTTTGCCTCTCGTGCGCGATTGATGCCGCATCCGCGTTGGGTCATCACCATTAGTATCCTCGTGAAGACATTCAACTTCGCACTTCACTTTCAGTCTTCATTCTCAGGGCAGGCAGGATGCCTTCCTATGAAATTTCAAAAGCCGAGCTGATCAGTTCGGACAATGTAGAAGTGCTTCAACAGACGGCTAGTCAACATGTTGATGTCTGTTCGGCAGAACAGAATTTCGCTGCATTACGCCGTCAACTCAGTGAGGCATCGTAAGTCAAATACGGCTTGTAACTTGAAGTTTGACTACGGCTTGTTTAGCTGACTAGTGCAAACTATCTTGGTCCTATAGTTTACATTATCTTGCTCACAATCAGACAGACGGCCGCGTCAGAGATAAAGAAAATCAAGATCATCATGGTGACAAGCCTTTCGACTTGTTGAGTTATTTAGTGCGTTTTTCCATTTACGATTTCTTTTTTCCGACCAAATTCGCTTGTCTCATTGTTCCGGTTTGGTTTTTCGTAGCGTGGAACCACAGAAGCGCGTAAAGATCTTGGCTTCTTTCACAAGGAGCTGGGTGTGGTCTTTGACAAGCTTTCTGTTACTGGCGCCGGCGGAATCAAGTTGGAAATTCGTACATTTTCCGTCGTGCTCAAGCAATTGTTGCTATCACCCATCATATCCCACTTGAAGAGACGTTTTGCGTCAGAAACCAAGCGTATCTTGTATCCCATGTCCGGTTTTCTCAAGCCGGGACAGATGTGCTTAGTGCTCGGCAGACCCGGAAGCGGTTGTACCACTTTCTTGAAAGTCATTGCGAACCAACGGATGGGTTACATGAAGATCGAAGGCGAAGTTCTATATAGTGGTATCTCGGCTGATGTGATGGCCGACCAGTTCAAGGGCGAGTGTGTGTACAACCCCGAGGTGATTTAAGCTGGTTCTCTCCCAATCCATAACAACCCGGCTCAGGTGCTAATGGTTCTACAAATGTGGTCAATCTGGATTTTTATCATCTTGCAGGATGATCACCATCATCCTACCTTAACAGTGGCTCAAACGATCCGATTTGCTCTATCAACTAAAAGACCTACGCGGCTCCTTCCGGGAGAGACCAAAAAGATCTTCATAGAAAAGGCCATGGATGTCTTTTTCCAAATGCTGGGGATCACCCATACCAAAAACACCTGTGAGTTCGATTCATTCTTCGTCCTCTTCATCATCCCTTTTTCCTGATACACCTTTTCATCTTTTCCTATAGTGGTCGGCGACTCAGTTGTGAGAGGTGTATCAGGCGGAGAGCGAAAGCGGGTGTCGATAGCAGAAATGCTGGCGACTCGAGCATGTGTTTTATCGTGGGACAACTCTACCCGAGGCTTAGATGCTAATACAGCATTAGAATACGCCAAGAGTCTTCGAATACTCACAAACGTATTATCGACAACAATGTTTGTGACGCTTTATCAGGCTGGCGAAGGAATCTACAATCAGTTCGATAAAGTCATGTTATTGAACGAAGGCAGGATGGTCTATTTTGGACCGGCAAATGAGGCTCGATCGTACATGATAGGACTTGGATATAAGGACCTCCCGCGACAGACGACTGCTGATTATCTTACGGGGTGCACAGATTCAACCAATCAAAGACAGTTTGAGGAGGGGTTTGCTGTAGACCTGATACCAAAAACGCCCGAAGAGATGGAGCGTGCTTACCTTGAAAGCACCACTTTCATCAGAATGAACCAAGAAATGCTTGACTATAAGAAATCTTGTATTCGCGAACGAAGAAATCAACTAGAATTTATCGCAGCCGTGAAAGAAGACAAGAGTAAGAATAGTGGCTCCAAGGTAGGGGTAGCTCTCAAGGCCTGATATAACACCGCAGCAGAATCAGCTAAGAAGTAATTTTGAAAACCATTGATTATTCAAAGTCTCCCTATATGGTTTCTATCTTTTCGCAAGTAAAAGCATTGATCATACGTCAGATTCAGCTCATGTTGCAAGATCGGCTTGGTCGGGTTTTTGAGTGGGGTTCAACGATAGCACTTTCCTTTGTTGTCGGTAGCCTGTTCTATGATCTTCCTAATACCTCCGAGGGGGCCTTCACGCGAGAAGGGATTTTGTTTGTTGCCATGCTCTTCAATGTGTTCATAGGTCAGTTTGTGATTGTCTTGATGACGTGCTCTGGGGATTATCACTCACCAACGATCACCCACCTATAGCCCTCATTGAGCTTCCGAAACAAATGATGGGCCGGCCAATCCTCCGTCGACAGGCAAATTTCTGCTTCTATCGTCCTAGTGCACATGCTATTGCCAATGTTATTGCCGAGATTCCATTCTCACTTCCGAAGATATTTGTCTTCACCGCAATCGTTAGTATATCAAAACATTTCTCTTGGAAAAGTATAAAAGTAACTGACTATGTTGTCTTTAGATTTACCTTCTCGCCGGTCTATATCGGGGAGCCGGAGCGTTCTTTACCTGCTTTCTTCTGATCTATGCTGGATATTTCAGTCTGAGCGTCTTTTTCCGTCTGTTGGGAGCCATCTCCTTCAGCTACGACACAGCTTCTCGAATGGCCAGTGCTGTGGTGATACTCATGAGTCTTTATTGTGGCTACGAGATTCCTCAAGGGTATGGCGTCTACTCTTAAATTAGGAACCATTCATGATGGTAATGGCTGCATTTTCTCTCCTTGATATAGCACAATTCCGAAAGGATTGCGATGGGTTTTCCGTATCAACCCACTCAGCTACACGTTCTCTGCTCTCATGGGCAATGAGCTGGGAAGATTGGATCTGTGAGCTTATGTTGGGAGTCCAATCAAATCGTGGCAGAATCCGGTCAATGAACCATTCTTTTACACTTTGCACGCAGCGCCTGCGACGAGTCCTGGATTGTACCCCGAGGAAAAGATTACCCGGCTGGTGTAGGCCCCAATCAAGCATGTAGGCTTCCTGGTTCAATGCCAGGACAGTCCTCAACCGCAGGGGAAGACTACATTCGGCTAGTGTTTGGTTATTCAAAACATGATGTCTGGCGCAACGTTGGAATTATAGTAAGTGTTTCTGCTTCATCGGTTTCTGGATGATCCTAACACCGATTTCTGGCCTCTTTTCGCAGTTTGGCTATATGGTTATTTTTATGAGCCTTTTGTTCGTGGCTGTTGAAAAACTTACAGGAAGTGGTCAACCCTCTATCCATGTGTAAGCATTAGTCCCATCAAACATTCTGCTCAATTATGTGTATCTTGTCCACCCTTCATTCAATCTTCCCTAAAGGTTTCAAAAAGAAAACTTCGAGAGAAAGGAACTTAACAGGAAGCTACAAGAGAAGAAAAAACAACGTCTTGGCGGAAGTTGTGCCCAGGATTTATCTGCCATGATACATACTCGACAGCCCTTGACTTGGGAGGCTCTGACGTACGACGTCCCGTTCGCTGGGGGTCAAAAAAGGCTGCTCAATGAGATTTATGGATACGTCAAGCCCGGAACATTGACTGCTCTGATGGGCTCATCCGGAGCGGGCAAGACAACCCTTCTGGATGTTCTGGCCAATCGAAAGACAACAGTTTGTTTTCCCTTCACAACCCTTTCTAATGTATCAAGTTGACTTACCTTATACTTTTGGGGGACTGTTTGTTGATATGATAGGGTGTTGTAGGTGGTCAAATATGTATATCTGGTGTGGCGCCGGGGGTTGAATATCAGCGAAATACCGCTTACTGCGAACAACAAGATATGCACGATTGGACCTCCACAGTCCGTGAAGCTTTTCGTTTTTCAGCTTATCTCCGTCAGCCGGCAGACGTGTCAATCGAAGAGAAGAATTCATATGTCGAGGAAATCATCCACTTGCTCGAGATGGAAGATTTGGCCGATGGTTTGTTTGACACTAAATCTTTGAAGAATCCCACATTGCCGTCTTTCACTCATCGATTTGCGCGTCTTTTTTTTTTACAGCTATGATTGGGATTCCAGGATATGGCCTTGATGTTGAAGCTAGAAAACGCGTCACGATCGGGGTCGAGCTTGCAGCCAAGCCACAGCTATTGCTATTCTTAGACGGTGGATAGGCATCATGACTACTTCAGTAATCTAGACAGCAGACGTACTGAAATTTCTTCATTTTGAATCATAGAACCGACATCAGGACTTGACGGCCAAAGTGCCTATAACATTGTCCGATTCTTGCGTAAACTTGCATCTGCTGGTCAAGCCATACTGTCAGTTACCAATCAACTCGTAGCACATCTTTTGCTGCTTTCTTCCGGTCACAGTGACCCAATCCCAAGTTGTTCGATCATCCCCTCAGGTGTACAATCCATCAACCCAATGCGCTGTTATTCGAAAATTTTGATAGACTCCTTTTACTGAAGAAGGGTGGCAGATGCGTGTATTTTGGCGAAATTGGCCGGGACTCTAGCGTCATACGATCTTACTTCGAAAGACAGGGTGCGCATTGCCCAGAAGACGGAAACCCAGCAGGTAGGTTCTAAAAGGCGTTCAAAACAATGTTTTGGATAATTGGGTTAGGTTATATCAGATCTGAAACAGAAATTGTGCCATTTTAACCCAGAATTCATGTTGGAAGCTATTGGGACTGGAACCCGGGATTGGGCTGACCTCTGGCTTGAATCACCCGAGCATTCCGAAAACATAAGAGAGATTCAAAGACTTAAAGACGAATCTTCTGCTCATCAAAGAGACTATCCGAGTGGGACAAAAGAAATTGTTTGTGAGTGCATTAAATTGAGTAACAATTTCCTTGATCAATTGACGTACTTCTTTGTGTGAATGCGTCAGACGCGGCATCATTTTGGTACCAGCTCAAAACTGTAACACGACGTACAAACATCAGCTTTTATCGGAATGGGGATTACGAAGTCACTCGACTCTTCAATCATTTTTCAGTGGGCCTGATAGTCGGAGTTACATTCCTCGATCTGGGGAATGGGGTCTCGGCGACACGTGATCGGTTGTTTTCAATTTTCCAAGGAATGGTCATTCCTATCTTGGTACGAGATTACTGGCTCACCCCTCTTCAATTGCTCACCATGATCACTTCCCAGCGCTTTCTGATTTATTCGGTGGGTTCTAGATCGTCACACAGGTACAACCGGTCTTTTTCAAGGCTCGAGCAATTTACAATAGGGAGTCCTCTTCGAAGATGTACGTCCTATCCTGCTACCATCTCCATCGATTTTGCCTCTGTCTCTGATCTGGCCCCGCCTTTGTGGACTTTCTCAGGTATTCTTCGACAGTTTTCGCAATGGGTCAGTTTGTTGCTGAAACACCCTACTCCTTTGCATGCGCCGCGGTATACTATGTGCTGTGGTACTTCCTGAATGGCTTTCAACGTGAAACCAACCGGGCGGGCTACGCATTTTTGAGTCAGTGCTTTGAATATGCAAAAAAAAAAAACTTTTCACGTCTCGCTCTCACAACTGATCATTGGCTTCTTATGAACCCAGTGATACTTTTGATAGAGCTATACTCTGTTACAGTAGGACAGGCGATCGCTGCCTTGTCACCAAGTGAATTTATTGCACAGCAGGCCAACCCGGCTGTTCTTGTTACCGTTCTGTTATTTAGTGGAGTTCCTCGATCGCATACGCAGTTTCCAATTTTCTGGAGAGATTGTGAATTTCTCAGCTTTCCTCCTGAATGGTGAACTTTATAGGCCCTAACATTAGATTGGAACAGGGATCTATAACATCAATCCAATGACTCGATATGTCTCGGGTTCATTGGCGAATGCGTTACATAAATTGCCAATCCAGTGTCGCGAAGAAGAGTTGTGAGTTCAAATTGTCGGTTTGACGTTCCAGACCTAAAACGTCGACATCAGAGGCTCACCAGCCGTTTTCTTCATAGTGTGCTGTTCCTTCCACCAGCCGGGAAAAGTTGTCTTGAGTGGGCAGGAAGCTTTGTCAACGCCACTTCAGGCTATCTGAAGGACCCTGAAAATAGAGATATGTGCCAGTATTGTCTTTATAAAGTCGGTGACGAGTGTAAGCAATTTTGATGACATACTCAATTTTCATATAGATGTTGGCTGATCCCCACTGTCTTAGACTTGAATTCCTTCGGAGTGACATACGATACCAGATGGAGAGACCTCGGTATATTTTCAGTCTACGTAGTAGCCAATGTGATCGCTACAGTTCTTGGTGCGACCTTTTTGACAGCTCGCTACGCAAAACGCTAGGCACCCGCGGAAAATCCGCTCGAGTCAGGTTGCGTCCATTTTTACACCTTATCTTTAATACTTGCCCTCGTTCAACTTGTGCTCTGGTGGCTCCTGGGCTTGCAACTGTGCCGCCAATTTCATTCCCTGATCATCTCACCATAATTCATTCGTTGCATAGCACCTACTGTTTCCCAGTCTGCCGGACTGATATCCTGGTAATCAAAACATGCTGACTTGTGAGGCTGGATCACCATAACTTGAAAGAGCAGCCCCACTGGATGCTGAGTATTCAGATGTAGCACAATATTCTTTAGTATGGATCAGCATATTCCATGTATTGAGTCTGGAATAGAATTTGCACCATGTCGGAGTTATTGTCTCCCGACAAACTGTTCAATAGCTGGCATATGCTGTCCTGGATACCCTTCTGATGCCTTTGAGCAGGGATCCAATCTCTGAGCTTGTCAGCCCTGAGGACTGCTCAGCAGTCCCACAGACTATCAAACACCAGTTACAGAGAGTACTGTAATAGTACACATGTAAATACAAGTGTAACACAAAGATTACATATATTACTAACAAGAGTAAATATGTAATAACAAACCTGAGGGATGCTCAGCAACCCCACAGAGTGTTAAACACATATTCCAGAAAGTACAGTCAATTCGACAACTTTCTGGTTTTCGAGTCCCAGACAAACTCGAAAACGGTTTCCACCAA
>AWVX01028546.1:0-10799 GCA_000500245.1 Cronartium ribicola 11-2
ATACTACTATAAATGAATGGCTCCATGATGAAAACCAATGATGTAATGTTTATTTAATGATGTAATAGTGTTGTATTATCCACCATTCTCGTGCTAGACCCTCAGTAAGTCCACTACTATATTCTTTCCCATTTTAGCGCACCACACCAGGAGCAGTTGTTGGTGTCCAATCAACAAGCAATATTATTTAGGTAGTTTTGATTAAATAGTTTTAATAAGACTTATTAGATTTGAGAAGAGTTATCAATAGTAGATGAGTAGTTCAATATGAGAAGGATATATCTTAAAAACTAGTCAGAGAGGAAAAGTGTTGAGGTAACAGAAGATGACCACGGAAAACGTTGGGAAGTCTGTCAACAACATGACTGACTCTTTCCCCAATGAATCATGTCCTCACTCATCATTTATAGATGGCTCACATGCGTACTTTCTCTTTCTCCTTGTCTTTAGAAAGAGAAAGTACATATACCCCACCCTTCACTTTCTCCTCTATCCCTATTCAAATGTTATAAGAGCTTCTGAACTTATGTGTTTTTCCCAGTTATACATTCTTATTTTTCTTAGACCTCATGAGCTAACTCAAGCTCATCCCAATCTCTCTCTCTCTTCATTTACCTGCTGCACCTTTAAACAGGTATACACACCACTGAAACCTTTCTCTACTGTTTTCACTCGTGTCTGATCTTAATTATTTCTTCTTAACTGTACTGTAGGTCAGCACCTTCCAGGGAGCGGATAGGTTGCAGACTATTACTTATCATGCACCTGCACCTTTCACTAGGTACATTACTCCTTGTCTTTAGAAAGAGAAATTATACATTCTTATTTTTCTTAGACCTCACAAGCTAACTCAAGCTCATCCCAATCTCTCTCTCTTGTCATTTACCTGCTGCACCTTTAAACAGATGAGCACCTTCCAGAGAGCGGATAGGTTGTGGACTATTACTTATCGTGCATCTGCACATTTCACTAGTGTTCCAAGCGTATTCAGATACTTTCAGCAGTTTTTGTACAAAGAGTAATAAGAAGGCGATTGCAATTTGTGATTTGCCAAATCCGGTGCCAACAAGGAGGAAAGTATTGAATCCATTAATAAGGCTCAAAATGGTTTCAACTTGAAGTTTCTTTGCTGTTTGATCGAAGTGCTTATCAAACTCAGTCCTGATTTCTTTCCTTTGAGAAGCCAATGACCTGTTCACTAGACTTGTACCTAGCATTGGTCGAGTGACAACCAAATTGACATTGGCCGGCCCTGAGTTAGGTGGCAGACACAAGTCTGGCTTCCTGCTTTGCAGTTTCATTGTTGAAGATTGCTGGCGCAGGGTAATAAGAAGGCTATTGCTTGAGTCAAACAAAGAACAGATCGATGACAACAAAGTTGCATATGATAGAGTGGATATCAAGGGTCTTCCTTCAAATCCCTCGATATCATACACCTGATTTGAAATTTGAGATTACAGTATGGATTACTGTAATCTGCAGTCAGTGCTCAGAAAAATCAAGGACAGATGTTTTCCTCATGAGGAAAATTTCTTTCTTGAAGTTTTTCAAGGAAAAGTGAATCGGAGGACCTCCTCTGAAGAAGGAGGAGGTCAATCTCAGTCACTTTTCCAAGAAATTGGTAAGTGGAAAGCTGGTTGGGAGAGAAACAAAAAAATCCTCCATTAGATTTCAGAACCTACCACGCCAAAAAACCAACATAGCACATAAGTCCCTCGTACCTCGGCGAGGACCCGTCCTCAAAAAATGCTGATGTACATTAGGGACTTGACTAAGTTAGGTCTCTTCCTCACCAATCTGGAAACAGCATGATCCATTATCCTCAAGAAAGCTGGTCCACCAGATTACGCCCTTGAAAAAACCTACTGTCCAATTGCCCTCCTAAGCACCCTAAGGAAAACCGTTGGATCCCTATTTGCTGTTCGCACCCGTGCCTTCGCTGAATCTAAGAATGTGCTACCAGAAGGCCACTATGGAGGACGCCAGAAGAGATCTACCACAGATGCCCTCACTCACCTCGCCACATGGATGAAATCAAAGTGGCGCGAAAAGAAAAACAGTTGGTGTCTTATTTGTCGACGTTCAAGCCGCTTTCCCCACAGTCAACCCATTTCGACTCCTCCATACCTGATCCAAGATGGGATTTTGCCCAGCGTTACTCATTACCTCAAAAAGCTACCTCAGCTAGCGGAAAACTACCATCGCATTTAGCGACTACAAATCCCCGCCAATGAAGCTGGACATTGAACAGCCGCAAGGCTGTTCCCTGTCGGTAATATTATATATACCTTACAACTCATCCTTATTGCAACAAGCGGAAGACATGCACAACACAATATCTCTCGGATTCTTCGATGACGTCGCCTTTTGCAACCGCCGACAATGTAGGAGCAATCATTGAAAACCTCCCGGTCCTAGCGAGCCGCGAACTCCGTTGGGGATCAAAACATGGAGCAGCATTTGATTAAAAGAAAAGTCAATGGGTGCACTTCACCCATGACGACCAACCAGACCACTCCCACCCTTCTTGCCCCACCATAAGAGTAGGCCAAGAAACGCTCAAACCACAACGTATCATCAGGTGGCTAGGAGTCTTTCTTGACCACAAACTCACGTTCAAGGAGCGCGGTAACTACGCCGTACAATCCGGCACCCTAGCTCTTCTAAAGCTCCGCTCCCTAGCACGGAAAGGATGGGATATTCCCCTCAACCTCTTTACCCAGCTCATAATGTTACTAATACATTCCCAAACTGACTACGCAAACGTGGTTTGGCACGAGTGTGGTAAGAACTCTGCAACCAACAAAGCCCTTCCACACCTGGACAACGTGGCACACAATCTCACCCGTTTATTTACTTAAATCACGGCACAAATCTCCCCTCAACCCTAACATGCCTCACTGCAAGTTCAATCAGGAAGCTGCTTGTATGCTGACCCTTTCCTTGACTAACCCAGCAGCTCCTGATAAGTCGACCTCGATCCTACCGTCCAGTCCTCAGCGCCGTCCTTTACGCGGAAGACTCCGTCTCTAGTAAGCTAATCACCCGTCTTGAAATAATTAATCCGGCTCACCTCCTCCCCGCGAAACCAGCCTGGCTGTCAAGCAGAGTAGAACTGTCCAAAGAGAAGGCCTTTGAATCAGTCAGGCTCTTCCTATCCTCCCCCACCCATCGACACCTCAATCGTACTTCTATGTGACGGCTCCCGAGCGCCTGAAGACGGTGTGGGATGCGCTGTTCTTGATCCTTACCATCAACTCCAACTCTTGATAGGGCTCGGCAACGACGAAACTTATTCGGCCCACTGGGTGGACCTAATGGGGCTCTGATCTGCCGCGACCCTAGCCAGCATACTCATTCGAAACCACAGCAATCTACATCCTAATGGACTGCAAAACGTCCATCCGCGAGGCCATCTCCCTGCCTCCGGTCTCAACCGGCCTCTCACTTTGCCTAGCCCCGTCCCGTGACCTAGTGACCCTCCACGAGCAAGCCCCAAACGCTACGGTCACGTTAGTTTGATGCCCGAGTCATTCAGGCATCAAGCAGCATGATGAGGTGGACAAGCGCGCAAAATCCGCCAGGGACCTGCCGGACCTCCTCAACCTCCCTGCCGACCTTCCCACCATTAAGGCCCAAATCAAATCTAACCTTCAGGAGCTTCTCCAAACTACCCCTTCCCCTCCAATCCTAGCACGTCTCCGAGGCAAATTCAACCCTGCCGAGGTGAAAAAAAAGCCTTATCTGCCTCTTCCCCGACCACTCGCGTGCGCAAACCAATTTCTCTTTTCTCCTTCTCGCCTGCTCTTGTTTTCAAAGTCTTCAAGCCCATTCGCCTAACACCATCCCAAGCTCGGCTTGTTTGAGTATTATACTCCAAGTTGTCTAGTTTCAACCACCTTGTTAACCTAACCCTGTATAGTCCTTTTATAGTTTAAATGAAACGGGTATTGGATTATTTTTTTTTATAAAAAAGAAAAAGAAAATAAAAGATGGCGGTCCTCTCACAGGTTGTCTCACAGGGCGCGTTGTCTGACAAAAATGTTGATACGGCTACGCTCCCGAACAAGTGAAGAAGACCAGATCCGTACGGAGCTTGGGGGTGGGAGAGCGTACTTGTGAGTAGACTGTTTTAAATATTTTAAATGGGGTGAATGCTTTGCCAGTTGGCAGTTTTATCTTGTGCACTTGGCCAGCCAAAGTGAAAAAACTAAAACTGTGTCTTGCATAAAATAATGCTATCTCAATCTAACCCACACACCGCTTCCCTGGGTACATCCATCCCACCCTGCACGCCTCATGCTGTCTCTGTCTCCCTTCCAGCTTGGCAGGACAATGTCGATTACGAGTTAGGCCTCGATCGAATCACTCAGGCTTTGCTCACGGGCTATCCGAGATTTTTTATTCATCTTGATATTCGAAAAGTGCGTCGCTGAGCCATCTCTTTCGTATATCGCCCTCGTTTGTCCGTGTTGACTTTTATATACTTTCCTCTCTAGCTAGCTGAACTGTGCCGGTCCAGCCATGCCATCACGCCAGAGGAGCAGTGTATGCTCTTCCCCTCTCGGACATCAGCCTTACTTTGCTTGGACTTTTTAAACGGTACAGCTACCGGACGCAATCTCGATCTGAACCAGGAGCGCTCACAATCAACAGTCGGTCGCATCGTCGAGTTCCCAGTCACCCACCGGACCGAACAAGGCTCTCCCCCGATCGGAACCTCCCTAGGGATCGAACCTCAACCGACTCTCGTCACCTACGCCGTGTTCGTGCCCAACTCGGATGTTTTCAATCTGGCTCGTCCCTTCTGGCAACACACCGGACTAGGAATCTCCTCTAGGTTTGCGGAACGTTGTCTACGACTACTAGGCTCCTGCCCGGTTCGAGAAGAAACTCAGACGAGCAGTCAGACCGAGAAAAGTCCAATGAGTCCCACGGCACAGGTTCAACTCACCACCCCACCCACGCCCCGTCGTTTGGCATTCAGTGGCGCTCGACGACATTACTCAGTCATGCCCAAAGTCAGCCCGCCACCGGTATGTCCTACGCCGAAGACCATCGATCAGGTGGAATCGGTGGCTGAGGCGGCCGCAACTTATCTTGAGGAAAGATATGGTCGCAACCTACCCATAACCCAAGCCACGATGGCCAAGTTGGCCCTCAGACGCCGTATTGCCGGTGTGCTCAGAGACGAAGACGGTCACTCGAAATCGAGTTTGGACCCAAACGAATCCACCAAACCATCCGAGCGAGGTATAACACAACTTTCAGAATCAGACGTATATCTCTTTCCGAATGGGATGTCCTCAATCTTCTATGCCCATCAAGCTTGTATGAAAACTCGCTCGGTGGATTCGACTGATCCTAAGCTCCGACCGGCTCGGAGTATCTGTTTCGGGTTCCCTTACACAGACACTTTGAAGATCCTACAAAAATGGGGTCCTGGTGCACATTTCTTCGGCAACGGTGATGAAGCAGATTTGGACAAGTTGGAAGAAATTTTAATTAGCGATCAACAAGAAGGATTACCACCTCTCACAGCGCTTTTTTGCGAGTTTCCTACCAATCCACTCCTCAAATCTCCAAACTTGAAACGTATTCGTCAACTCGCTACCCAATATGGCTTTCTCGTTGTCATTGATGAGACTGTGGGAAACTTTTTAAATGTCGAAGTCCTACCATATGCCGACATGGTGGTTAGCTCTTTGACAAAGCTCTTTAGTGGGGATAGTAATGTCATGGGTGGAAGGTTAGTCTTTTTGATTTCATCCCATTTAGAGACCTTGAAGAGTGTTGACACTTTTTTTTCCCTGTCACTAGTCTCGTCTTGAATCCGCTGTCAGAGCATTACTCAAAGTTGAAAACAATCTTTGACCTCGGTTCTGAAACTACCAAGCCTTTGTATGAAGATACATACTTTCCAGAAGACGCGATTTACATGGAACGCAATTCTCGAGACTTTCGCTCCCGTGTCGCCAAGATCAACCACAATGCCTTACAACTCTGCACTTACTTGTCTTCCTTGCTCGCCGCTCACCCCAAGATCATCAAGTCAATCTATTATCCAAAGTATATCACCACTTCAAACTATGAAGCCTGTAAACGTCCCTCTGGAGGTTATGGTGGACTCTTCAGTATTACCTTCACATCCTCATTAGCTTCGAAGACGTTCTTTGACAACTTGGACATCTATAAAGGCCCCTCTCTGGGTACTAATTTTACTTTAGGTTGCCCCTATGTGATCCTTGCTCACTTCCTCGAACTCGAATGGGCAGAGCAATTTGGGGTGGATCAAAACTTGGTCAGAGTCAGTGTTGGGTTGGAAGAGTCAGAAATATTGTTGGGATGGTTTAAAAAAGCTTGGGAAGCTACCCTGGCTGCGGTCTCAGAGGCGGATGCGCCCTGAGTGATTAAGTTGGTGACAGCCAGCCTCTTGTATATAAAGGGAGACTGGCTGTAATGTATACGCTTGTGATTGTATAGTCTCTTAAAGATAACCCTAGGGGTTTTCAAAAGTATATATCCAGGATTTATTTGGAACCTTTATGCTCCAAATAGTGAGGAAATGTAAACTGTTTATCAAGTGCCACTATATTCGGCCGTTTTTACTTCTTATGAGTCAACTCAGGTCAAATTTTGAGAAAGACTTAACGCAAGACGAACGACACTCGTAAACTGGTTTTTTGGCACCTTGAGTGATATTGGTAATGAGAAACGACTCATAATTTCAAGGTCACTAGCAACAACATGCTAGTTCGCAGCGCCATACAGCAAGATTTAAATTTTTTGAAATCAAAATGCTGTATGGGTGTGACCTTACCTGTCATCAATACCTTGCCCATGAATGTGAGCTCAAATGGATATCATCAATCATTGGTTTTTGCTGCTACACATTGAAATGTGTTCAGACTCAACAGCGCAAAGAAATCAAAAAAAATAAAAATAAAAAAATCAAATCAAAAAAATCATGGCAGTACATCCATACTATGTGAGAGTTTCACAACACACACAAGACCATTTGAATTGGTCATGAAGCATTTCGTGACACCTATTAAAGCATAAAGTACTTGAGTCATTCCTCACCGTAAATGATCGCTTTCAACAGCTCTTCAAGATACTTTGAAATGGACACCCTACAGCCCCAAGTTCAGCGCAGCGCAAAAACAAAAAACAGCGGCGGGCAGGTGTGGGTGTAAGTAGATTGAAAGGCAAGAAGTTTGTGAGGGATTTCCAAGACAGAGATCACTATGTAGTTCAGGGTTTGTTTCCTTCTTGCTTTGGAATTCGGAGATTCATAGTGCGTTACATCCTCCATAATGAGTAAAAACAACACTTTGAGCTTAAGGTTTGGAACAAGAACAACGTCACGGCTAGTAAAGAACGACCTTAACAACACAGTGTAGCAGCTACTCATACATCAGAGGACGAAGCTGAGGTGTCCTTTGAATCGCCCGAGCTGTCGTCGGAGTCACCGCTGCTTGATTTGTCGTCATCAAAGTTGGTCTCAGACTGGTCGGAGGATGTGTCCGATGGTATCGAGGGATCACTTCCGTTTTGATCCTTCAATGCCGTTTCCCTGGCGCCGTCGCCTTCGTCTCCTTAGCAATCTTTAGGCAATGGGTTTAGAAAAAAGAAAAAAAACAAATGTGAAATGGAACAGAAAGTGAAGGTACAGTCTAGTAGGTTCTACTAGGTGACTAATTGAGAACTGAGCCTCCGAAGTCCAAGCTTTTGACTCAGAGGTCATCTGGGAAAGAAAGAATCCTATTGAACAATTCTGATATTTGCCACACAGAGAGCATGATGAAGGGGAAGTTTTTTTAGATATCCGAATGTGAATTAAAAGTCATCACAAAGTTTACCGAAGAACTTTTTTTTTATTGCTGCTGAAAGTCTCTTGAGTCTGTGATTTGCATTGAGCCATATGATGGTGCCAAAATATGCACTGTTTAAGTGAAATTGAGGGCTTGAATTTCCTACGGCACACCGGGCAAAAGCGTGTGCTAGGTTTTTTCATTAATTGCTACAATTTGAATAAGGGTTGAGGGAAGAAATGGTAAGAGAGTTATTCACAATTATTCTGCAAAGTAGTGAATTACTGAACACAAAAAAAAAAAAAAATCACTTACTAGTATACATTCCTCACATAATGAATGCTGTTTCTTGGGAGTACAGTTTAGTTGGATTACTCTCTGGCCCTCAACATAATCCTCTAGACAGATTGGACAGGCTTCCTGTTCACTGTCTGTGCTTAATTCTGTGGTAGGGTGTTCAGCTTTCAATTCAAGCTTCATATTGTCTTCAGAAGTATCACAATATAAGGAATCAGCAGCTGAAGCGTTTGACAAACTGTCCTACAACAAAGCTGTGCAGGTCGCTCTGTAGGGTCAAAGTACATTTGAATGATGATGAAATACTGGGACCTTCTAAAATGGCCTATGTATAGAGTATATCCAGTTCAAAGGCACTAGAAAAAACTCACCACCCCATCGAAATCTCCCTTTCAGGTATAGGTATTCTGGCGCAGCTATACTTTCGTAAGAGGCTCGGAATAGTGTTATGATAAGAAAGTTTCGTTGATTGAGATATTCGCTAGCTGTTAAAGAACGTAACCCAAATTTCACTTCTGATTGTCTACGTTCAAACTGGTCGGCGTTGGTAGCCGTGAATGCTTGCTCAAAGTGAGAGGGCTTGACTTTATCTAAGTTGGTGAAAGGAGACAAAAGTTTTCGAAAGAAAGGATCAACCCTTGATCTTGAAAGGAATAAATTGACATCTGTTTGTATTAAAATCTTTGCATTTTCAGATCTATAAGGCATTGAAGAATTCAATAGAAGGGCCCTTTCCGTTTTTTCTTTACACTGCTTGCAGCTCAGATGGTCCTTCACAGTTGTCAACATGTAATTGGTAACATGTGAATCGAAATCTTGGAAATTTCCCATGCTGATGCGCCCAAAAAAACTTGATAGAAAAACATCAACAGATTGTTCAAGTGGAACAGGTGCTGTCAGCAACGCATCATGCATATAAAAAATATACTTTTGAGAGATTGGCGCATGTTTAGCACTGAGAGCATATTCTCTTAATCTCAAAACGACATCAGCTCTTTCCAGTGCTTCTGTTAAAGCTAAACTCATCAAATATTTCAGAAACAGGTGTTAGCGTTAATCTTGACCTCACAAAGATTGACCCTCACTGACCTGGATCTAATTCATTGGATTTTGAGTCACCAACCCACATTTTATGCACTACCTTTTGAATGTCAAAGTCTGTCAATGGTGACGGGGGTGTTTTAGTATATTTCAGTACTGTTTCGACTCTACAAGAGCCTTCCAATAATCTACTGTAATTACTTGAGGCAGATCAAAAACATCTGATGTACCTTTTGTCAAGTTCAATTCCAAAGCTCCTCTAGAAATAGCACCATATCTCATATCCATTCTTATTGGATTCAAGTTGTGCCTCTGAATGTGATGTTGTAGATATTCAAGGGTACATAATGCATATAGACGCTCCTTTTTTGACAATGTATCATCTCGAAGAGTTTTGAGGGTAATATTCACCATTTTCTTTGCATTGGCAAGTGTATTCTTGAAGTAGAGTGAGTCTTTATGACAAGAGTTCATTCTTGAAGCATTTCTAGAAATGTTACGTACTAGCTCTTCTATTGGGTTGTTCAGTTTTTTCTTCACAAGGTTTTTTGAGACAGCAAGATATATCAAAAATCTTTCGCCCTCTGATGCTTGAGAAGGATATTGTTCATTACCCAATTCAAAAACAACTTTCTTCCATTTGTAGTTGTGCTCAAATGGCTGAAAGACTTCAAGTTTATCTGGTTTTGCAAATGGTTTTAGTTTGATGTGGGGGACACCATGATCCAAAGTTCTTGCTATCCCACATCTTCTGGCGGGTAAGAGTAACACGCATAGCATGAAATATAGGTGCCAACACATGATCAGCGAGAAGAGGTAACCGTATCAACAGGTGAAGCGAATGCAGTGGGAGAGTATGGAAGGTTCTCCAAATTGCCAATTTATGGTTATTTAATGACTTGTGTGAGGGTAGAGACTGGGCATCAGACTTCTGCCGTATGGACCAATAGTATGTGTAAAAGTTGCAAGGGGAGAAGAGAGCCAATATCTGTTCCAGTCTCTTGTGCTACAAGTGTGACCTGTGACATGTGAGTCAAATTTCATAAGCTGTACCAAGTCAAAGATCCAGATTAACCCCGCACCAGGGGCAGAATCAATTGGATTGAAAACAAGTTGCGGTGTCCCGATCCAAAATTTGTTTCAATTACATTTTTTTTTGTTCCGTCTTATTTTCTAACTTGCATATGAGCAAGCTCAAGACCTCCCCTTGTTTTATTCTATTTTTGTAAAAATTTTGCATCGTTTACGGGGTTCAAACCTAACAACAATCTCCAAGAGTTCCAGAACACGGCAGGACTTGTTTTTTTTAAAAAAAAATCATTGCTTAAGGTGCACTTAGGAGCCTTAAGGGCTATCATGCACCAAATCTATCGAGTATCAGTAAAAACCCATGGCTGTTTGGTAAAAGGTTATCTTGTGGCTGTTTTTAGATTTAGTGCCTACAAATATTGCCATAACGAGGGGAGAGGGTTGCTAGTAGGGAGCAGAATACAACAGGGCGGTGAAGAAGAGTGTCAGCCTGCCAACAGAGGGTAGTGGCTAACAGACAAAAGATTACATATAGATTACATATGTAATATAATATATTACATATGTAACTAGATGTAGGACAGAGTGTACACATAAATTGTATATGGTAGTAATAAA
>AWVX01028567.1:0-13375 GCA_000500245.1 Cronartium ribicola 11-2
CTGCACTCTTCAAACCTTGTTTATACTTCCTCCAAAGTTGTTTAAAGTATCCACCCAATTTTTCTGAGCCCAACGGTGTCCTGGGCTCTTTGTCGTGTTGCTAGAAGCCTGAGATCTGGCCAAAACCCACCTACACACTGAAAATTCCAGTGTTACAGCTTGCACACCTCCTGTACTTCTTAGGTCCTAATGATGGGACCACCTCTAATGGATTTTTAGGTGTTGACTTGACCCTACCAAACCTTCTCAATGTCCACACAAAGTCTGTAGCTGGAGATTCCCTAGTACTACCCTTTTACTGCCAATTACAGGGTGTCGTACCCTGTAGCACCTGTAGTTTTGATGCTACAGCCTCCAAACCTTGATTTTTGGATTCTATGCCTTTACTTTACCCCCTAGCAACTTCTACAACATCCACATGACGTCTACAGGCCAGGTGCGCTTTTTGTTGTGCGTGCCTTTTGTTGTGTTTTACCTTAGATAAGGTCCTTACAATGTCCAGGATTCGTCAAAGTGTCGTGCATGCCTTTTGTTGTGGGCGCCTTTCATCGTGCGGAGAGCTTACCAAGTCTTCAGTTGCACGTGCTTTTTGTCGCCTTTCACAGAAGATTTGAGAAGACAAACCTCTACAACATCCAGGATCCATCCAGGGCATTGCGCAGAGAGCTTACCAAGAGCCTGCAGTCGCACATGCCAAATGTTGCCTTTTATCGTAGGGCAGTTTTGGACTTACGAAAAGGTAAAAGTGCCCCTGTATTGGGGGTTTTGGACCAAAAGGACTTAGAAGCGCCCCTAAGCTACCCTAGGTACTTACCCTTGGTGGACTCACCCTTGTCGGACCGTGGAGAACCAGGATGATGATTTTTGGTGGAGTTGAGAAAATACTTATTGCCTCAGGTGGATGGATGAACTGATGGGGGGAAAATGCACCTCTGGCGACTGTAAAGCACTATGTAGAGTAGCCAGACAGTGGTTGGTTCTGACTGCCCGGAGCAGTAACTGGCCAGTCTCAAACTATCTCACCGTCTCACTCTATCTCACCTCCAAAATCAGTCAAGTCCTATGTTTACACTCACCATCCTACACTTTCAGTACAACATTTACTGTAAAAACAGTAGTAACGGACACCTCTGGACACTGTAAACGACTGCCTACAGTAGCCAGGAAGGTGGTCCATCCTGACTGCGTACAGTGGGTGGTGATCTACATATTCTCCACCCAAATCTACACAAGTCCGAGTTTTACACTTGACACCCTACACTTACATGCTGCTACAGTCACAACAGACTGTAGTAGCTAATGAGTAAGCTAAAGAAATAATAAGATTTCAACAAACAAGAGACTAACTTGGCTAAATATACAAGTAGTTGTTACTGGCTCATTTGAAGAAGAAGCTAATTCAACATTGCATTTCTGTTTGTAGGCTTTTTCTATAAGTGCTATATGTTTTTAACAAGTAATGCACTATAAATGATTTAAAAAAGAAAAAAGGAATGACTTGCTTTCCTCACCTGCTGAAAGGAGAAAGTGAGTCCTTCCTAATCCTAACTAAATTTGCTATGCTCACAACTCTCTTATCTATTTTTGATTCTCTTTTGTATTGTGTGGATTTTGTTGCCTGACCTCAAGTCCAGACCCAGGCTTTCAGATCTGATTTCACCTTCTTGTATCCAACAGATATCTCCTTAGAAACTGTGTTTACAAAATTTCACAGTGTTGTTCATTACTAATTCTCATATCAATTTTGGCACCCTGGTAAAGTGGGGTCAAGATGCCCAGCTCACTGAATGTCATTGTGAATCATCAAAGAGACTGTGATTAATGGTGTGGAGGCTTTTGATACCTGTGAAGAGCCTTTCAAATCGTTTTACCTTACAAACTAAGTGAAAGACCTTGCCTGAAATTTTAAGAGTTATTCTAAATTCCTCAAATCAAGCTGTTTTTGTAGGTACGTACTGTACTGTACTGTAAGGAACACAAAAATTTCCACAGCCAAGCCCCCAAGGCAACTTCAAAGGGTCACGTCATGGAAAACTAATCAAAATTCATTCCCCAAGTCCACTGGTCAATCTTTTGACGTCCATTCTTTGCCCGCCTTAATGTACCTCTGTTTGGAAGTCCGTAGTTCCGATAATTGATATTTACTGTAAACCCCGTTTATGAAGAATGGTGTGCATCAAACGAGAGTTTAACAGCCTTCCGAAGGAGATTTTACTATTGATTTTATCGCATATCAGGTCTGTTTAGAATGATAAGAGGTCACCGACCGGACAAGGTGATGTCAATGATGCTTCACCAGATTGATGATTCCGGGAATCCGAACAGGCCGTCGATCGGTGACCTGGCTCGATGTTGCGGCGTTTGTCGCGCTTGGTCAGAGGCTGCCACGCCGGTCTTGTATGAGCGAATCGTTCTTCGGAACGCAGTCGGCATCGAGCTAGTAGGATCCTTTCTCCACCGTTTCTCTCTCTCCCCCGGTGTGGCACCAGATGTACTAGGACCTGGTATAAAGGGTTGCTTTTGGACTCAATCTTCTCGTTAAATCATAACTGAAAATCAATCACTGACACTTCTCTTTAAATTCCATGTTCAGGTGTTCTCAAGTCTTGGGGCTTCACCAGAGCTTTGTCAACATCTTAGCGTCCTAGAATTACGTGCTTGGCCGTTCTCTTGGCCTAGAGAAAGGCAGCTAAGCCTCGAAGAACGCGTGAGGTGGTGCTTATCACATGCAAGCCGTTTGACACGCTTGATATGGACTCGACAAGACTCTCTTTCGACCGATTCCTTGCTTACGATATGCGGCCTCAAGAGCTTGAAAGAACTAGAAATCAATGGCACGACGAACTCATTAGTATCATCCTACAAACCAGAACTATTACTAGAACTACCTCCTTTAAAAAGTTTTACTATTCATTCTCCAGATATAAACGTGATCAAATACCTGCTAGAAGTATGCCAGAATTCTTGGGTCTCTGGGTTTGCCGAACAAGCTAGTGGTTGCAGTCTTCAAAAATTGAGCTTAGTGGCAGACAATTCTAACTCGTTGAAAGACTTAGACCTCAAACTTTTCCAATCTTGTCTTTTTCCTCACTTGATTTCACTCAGCTTGATTGGCTTTTCCAAAATTACCGTCGAGGGATTGAGGCCATTATTCAAAGAGCTTCCCAATCTTCAACACCTCACACTCGAGTCGCTTGTGCTTCCGCCTACATTCTTCCGGCTCTTAGACTCTCATACCAGTGGGGTTGACAGCCTTCTACGAAAAGGAATATTAACTAGATTGATATCGTTTACCATCACCTATACTAATCACGGGCAAATTGACGGAACGGAAGTATTCTTTGATGGTTTGGCCAATTTTGTCAACCATTGTCCGAACCTAAGAGCCTTGACAGTGTACCCCTCACGTTCAGTAAAAGTGGCTCAAATTAGAACTCATGAATCACCAAGTCTTCCGTCGGCATTTCTTGACCAGATACTTGCTGATCCGTATTCAACCTTTGGATCATCATTGGGAGAAAGACTGACAAAGTTAGCTGTCCATGCAATCGATCTCACTCTCAATCTCCTCTGTCAGCTCTGTATTTCGGCATCCAGGCTTGAAGATCTTGCGGTGCATATTTGTGAAGATGATCTTGTAAGTATATACAACTCATGTTAAACCCATCTTAACCTTTGTGATTGTTTCTCAAGTTTTTGTGATGGCCGGACATGGACAACAAAAATGACACTTGACTCTTCTTCAGCCGCGCACAGGCTCCTATTTGGCTTTACTACCCGAGCTAAGGACGCTTCATATCGGTAGCCGCTTTATAAGCTATGATGCTAATAACGCGCTATTCTTGGCAACGCGATGCAGAGGTCATTTGAATCACATTGGTTTACAGCACAGGTGAGACAGAACATAAAAACAGCTTACAAAAAGGAACCTTATCAGATTTCTGATGAATCCAAAACATTTATCTCTTCATATCCTTCTCTCTTAAGTGCCTGGTCCGTCATTCGTACTCCACTTTTTCCAGTTAATCAATCAGCTTGGAAATCGCCATCAACTCAACTCACTTATCTCAAACAATCTTCAGACAGAATTTCATCAATTTACATTTCATTAATACCGTATGACGGAGCAATTTGGCCTGAGTCTGCTTTGGTTGTTTACGGATAAAACAAAAGAAGACATTAGATTTCTCTTCAAAAAAAAAAAAGATCAGTACAGAGTAGTCAGATTCAATAGTCTGATGCTTTATAAGGGAAAATAACTTTTCTTCAGTGTTCAACCTCTAAAGATATGCCAGGCAGTCTTGAACTGATTCTTGCTTCCAAGGAAGTCCTTCTTAACACTCTGCTAAGATACTCTGTATGCATCCCAAGTCTGTAAATGGTTCTCTATCTGCTTATCATTTCCTGTCCAGCTGCCAAAGGAAAGTGTTGAGAGGGCTTGGTGGCAGCCTCCCTCATAAGCTTAGCTTTTGAATAAGTTTCTGTTACAAACTCAGTATAATCCCACTTGTACACCTTGCTCCTTAATATAACACCTGCTGTGCTCAAAATTGGGTCAAAGTATTTGAAGAGGGACTATGGAAAGTTGAGTGCTTGACCTCAACAGTCTATGTGAGTGCTAAGGCTTGGGCTGACCCCCTTTTATATGCTCTTGAGCTGAGCCTGGTGGCTAGGGTAAACTTCTCTCAATATAGCTGTACCATTGGGCTAGTGTCATATCAAGTTTGAGTCTCACTTGGTTGCAAGGCATCAGGTTGGGTTTTCTTAGGGCAGATGGGATGGTTTGAGAAAAAATCAGCTTGTAGTGACAAGCTCTGAAAAGAGTAGTGCACAATTTTGCAAAAGTCTCCATGTTGCCCATGTGGGGTACCACAAAGACATATCACTGATGGCTCAAGTTGAATCAAACAGTCTTCAAGATCAGAAGTGCTGTCATCAAGCTTATGGCATTTTCATTTAATGTTGGTGAACCTTTTGAACAGCTGGCAAAGACCAGCTGAATGTTTAAATATTCCACAAGGAAAACTGTACTGACAATGCACATCCATTTGGGAAGAACTCTAGCAATTGGGGACTTGAGTTAAGCTACATAGTAACAATGATGCAAGTGAACTAGTCACTCGAAACTCCAAACCAAATTCACATCCATTTCACAAAACATCTTCACATAAATATCCTTCGTCCCCTGAAAGGAGCTTTTTTCCTTTGCTCTGGTGGAGTCCGTTACAATCCTTTGACTGTTCTTTTCCCTTCCCTCTTTGTAGGTTTATGAGACCTCAATGAGCAGCCCGTCCGACAAGTTCGACCCATTCCTTCGTTCGTTCTAAGAGACCTTTTACTATTCCGTCATGTTCTTCTTCTAAAGCTTCAACAAGAATCTCGTAATGATCAACGACCTCGTTGGCGTACTACAATTTTCCAAGTCCGATCAGCCACCGCCTTCATCTCAAAAAAAGAAAAAGAAAAAAAAGAAAAAAAAAATAAGCTTACCGATCTACAAAACTCTCGAGTCCATCCCTGAACCCACCACCTCTTCCACTTACTCTCGCCTTCGGTTTCAGTTTCGGGACGCTTGAGTTCCGTTGCGAAGGCTTGTACAAGCGCTTTAAGCACTTCTACCTGTTCTCCTTTCTCGCCCTCAAGCTCTGAAATCCCTTCGGCCAATTCCTTCTCTCTCCCACCAACCTCTTCCTTAACTTCTTCATCTAAAAAAAATACCATCACAACAGACTTGTCAGTTACAATTCACTACAATGAAAAATGTGTGTGAAGAGAGGATCAAGGAAAAAGCAAGCGGACTAACTATCAGTGTTTCCAGCAGCAGCAGCGGCTCTAACCAAATCTCTTTGATCTTCAACTTCTCTCCTAATTTTAGAAACTCTTTTATTAGCAAGATCAACCCTTCTTCTAACTTTACCTAAAGCTAAACTTAAACCGTCCCAAAAGTCGATCTCTCTTCTATCAGACGAATTAAAGACGTGAGAAAGTAATTCAACTGGTTTTATAATTCTATATTCTAAGAATTTATCTAATACTATTAATTCAAATTCAGGGTTTAATGACCAAAAACTTTTAACGGTTCTAAGTAATTCAAGTCTTTGACCTCGATTAGTTGTAAGTGTCTTGAGTAGTTCTAAATACCTTTTTTTGCCACAACAACAACCCACAACCAAGAAAAGTTAGTTCAGTGTTTTATTCAAAGACAGTGAGACAAGGAAACGAAAAACAAACCGTTCAAGGACATTGAGGAAATGTGAGAACGATCTTGAGCCGACAAAGAGTATAGCTTGTGTGGCTAATGAACGCTCAAGTGTTGAGGCTTCTTCTTCTTCTAATCCTTCATCCTTACGTAAACGTTCGGCCATCTTTCCTAAATATTCCGTAAGCCTGCTCACGGGTTCCTTACGTTTCAAGAGTTGAACGATGTCTGAGCAAGCGAGATGGTGCGGATGATCTAATTTTCAAACAAAGAAGAAAAAGACGATGAGCGAAAAAAAAGAGGAGGCAATGAAGGGAAGTGAAAAAAAAACCTTTGAATTCGTAGGTATAAATTGGTGCAGGTGCTTGTGATGGCATTACGCCTGAAGTAGTATAAGACTCAGGGACGGTACCAGCAATTCGATCAAAGTAACTCAATCTAATCTCAAGCTCTAAGATTCTAGCCACGAGTACACGTTTAGGATGATCGATTTCCATCTCTGTCACTTCCACCCTTTTTTTCCGTTATTCTCTAAATCAGCCCCTGGTCACAATACAAGGCAAGTAAAAGAGACTGACCAATCTTTCCAAACCCACAGGAACCCAAAATTAGATAGATGAACTGCGAACCAATCCGCAAACCTTCTTATACCTTCAGGTTCGAGTACGTCAGGTAAATTGCCGAATAATCTACGCATCGCTTTGCCAAGTGCTGGAGCCACAGTCGCAGGCGAGAGTCGACAGAGCTCTGCGATCAGACTGGTATAATAGACTGGTGGCCTGATAGGCGGTGTAGGCATTCCAAAGATCGAACTGACAATTATCTATCAAAATAGAACATGACGACCTTAGTTTTTGTTCGAGTGATAAAAGCGACAAAAAAAGGTGAAAAATAGACAAACGTCGACAAGAGTATGTTCAAGTATCCAACTTGGTCCTTCGATTTTCTCTTTTTCTTGGGTTTGAGAAGCTTTAGATTTAAATGTACCCCTACCAACCCAACGTGGAAGATCTAAAAGGATCCTTGCACATTCTTTTCGATTAACTTCAAATAAGTCAATGATATCATGGACCAACGTCCTTAACAAAACACCGTCGGCAGTCTCTCGACTTGGTACGGTCTAGAAGAATTCAATCACATTTTATTTTTTCAGTAAAAATAGACAATCGATTCCAGAGAAAGAGGAATAAACTAACTTCATCAATAAACAATTGCACAAACACTCGTACGCCAAGGTATCCGGTTCTATCTTTCGATTTCTCTACCTCTTGTCCTCCTGCTCCTCCTCCTCCCCCTCCTGTACCTGTGACTGTTTGTTGTTCATCATCGTCTGGTGGGAGGAGGACGACAGGTAAATCTAATGGGTCAGGATATTCAACTCCATTCGGAAGTCTGCTCTCTAGGAAAGGCTCGAAAGCTGTATCGAGTACAGGAAATACTGATAAAGAAGGTCGGTCAAGCGCGAGAACTAGTTCGTCTATGGGCTACACACAGAACCCAACATGTTAGTTTACGAAGGAGGAAAACAAATGATATGGAAAAAGGGACTAACGTCAACGTAGTGGGATTGAGCTTCAGAGGCGTTAAAGAGAGTACGGTCGAGCGATCGGTTTGCGTGATGAGCTTTAATAGCTGATACTAATTCGCTCACTTCCTTCCTCAACTCAGCTAATTCTTCAGCAGTGACTACAGGTATCTTTGGCTTTTGAATTTCTGCCTTGGGATCAATTTTAGTATCTGACTTCTTATGAGGTTGTTCTGATGATCCGTTTATCACTTCAATCGATTGATCGATCGTACTTGACTCGGTTTCAGGCCTTGTGGCTTCTTCATTCTTGGGGGTTGATTCTTTCTCTGTTTCTGTGGCTACTGATCGATCTTCAGTCTTTGATGTTGTTGGTTGATCTTCGACCATTGAAACAACTTGATCATCGACTGGATTTGATGGTTTACCTTCTTGACCATTTGACTCATCATCATTAGATCCTGTTTGCTTTTGATCATGAACATTAGAACTAGTTCCATATCTAACCCAAAGTCCACTCCTTAAAAGTCCTTCAGCGGCAACTCTAAGACATTCATCAGCTCTTGAAACTGAACAAGTAAGGTCATCAGATAAAACTCTTACAAAAGCTTTTAATAAAGCTAATAATGATTTATCTGATACTAAAGGTCTTTGTAATAAATTCAATTGAGCGAATAGTTGTACACTTAATCTAGTTGAACGCCATCTTCTTTTATCTATATGTTGTTGGAATGATCTACTTAATTCTTTTATCACTTGAAGTCCGATAGGTTGCTGTTGTGTTTGATCTGGTAAAATGGTGGCAGAATTCGATGGTGTTGATAAGAGTGCGATCAAGAGCGCGTAATGTGGTAACTTATGTGGTAACTCAACAGCCCTAAACTCAACCCATAACCCCCCCCCAAAAAAAGTATGAATAAGTTAAGAGAAACAAACTTAGAAGAATCAGAGAGAGACAAACGCGATTCTAAAAGCAGTTAGTACATCAGCAGGCCAATGTTTAAAGTGTTGTTCGATTAAATGTAC
Organism: Cronartium ribicola 11-2; assembly: GCA_000500245.1. NCBI lineage: Eukaryota > Fungi > Basidiomycota > Pucciniomycetes > Pucciniales > Coleosporiaceae > Cronartium > Cronartium ribicola. Next base: position 8,751 of record AWVX01028567.1, read on the forward strand.
TGCTTCTGGTATCTCTCTTCTGAAATCAAATCTTTCAGAGTCACCTATCCTCCAAATTGTTAATAAGAACGGATCTGGATTATCTCCACTTTGTGCACCTGGTGGTGGTCTTCTTGGTGTCCCACGTTGGTGATGATGTTGATTATCGTTGTAACGTCGACGGTAAGATGAATCTGGGGCATTATCGTTTTCTGTTAATCAGAAAATGAAAGTTAGTAAGTCATATTCAATTGAATTTCCTTAATAATTCATTTCTTTACCTCTGTTCCGTTTCCTTGAGTTTGGTGTTTGATTGAATTCGTTCCAGTTTGACGACATGGTTGAATCCGAAGTTGAAGTCACTGGGGTGATCGATCGATTGACTTTTTGTAAGACCAGTAATTCAGGAAAGACTCAATATTTGTTTTTAAGCTCAAAACCAGTTTAATTTGGTACTTAAAGTAAAAACTGGTATACCACCATGAGCTTCTTTCTGTTTTCCTTTTGAAATATATCTCAGCATCCAAACCAACCGCTTTGCTTTCTTCGTGTCTTATCTCTCATCCAACAAGTAACCTCTTAGGAGTCAACCGCCCTATCCTGCTTCTCTTTTATAAGATGTCCTTACCTGGATTTTTCTTGGGGATTTATAAATCACGCCCACTTTTTCAATACCCCGACGCCCAAATATCCGGTGCGGATACATGGAATGAACATCGAATATGGCTTCCCAGACTGTCATCTTCCATGACTTTCTGCCCTATCCTGCCAATCGGAAGGTTACATTGTACATTTCAATCCGCTGAAACAGGCACTTTGCGGCCAATTCCGTCCCCATTTTGGGCGTCAGCATTAGGCAGATGATGCCCATTTTGGTGTCATCCATGATGGGCCAAAAACTTGAATACCAATGAAACGGAAGGCCAGTCACGCGACATCAACTAAAAGAATCGAAAGGTCTTTGTTTTGACCTTCACATAAGTTAGGTGAAGTTTGACACTGAAGATACATACTTAGGCAAGAATGAGAAATTCTGAGAACAGGGTTACCTGTAGAGTTACAAACGAAAAGGTTAAGTAAAGGTATTGGGCTCAGGGTCTGATCTCGATCTGGGGTCGGGTGAAAAGAAAGTGACAAGGACTATGATAGAAAGATAAGAATCAACATGAGTTGTAAGGTGAGGATTTAAAAATAAAGAGTAGGACTCACTGTCTTCTTTTCGCAGATGGGAAAAGAAGACAGGTGGGGAAAAGGAGAGTCTTTTGTATGTGGGATGTTTGGGGTGAATCATGTACAAGCATATTCTCGTGTTGAGGATATGTTTGTGTCAATTGAATCTCAACAAAGAGAAATTTACAGATGTCAGTGGAGTCATGCATGATACCATGATAGATGCAATGGGAACTGATATAAAATACCCTTCTAAAACACCATGAACAAATTGCACACCCATGTGTCCATTTTCTGGTATGTACCCTGACCAACTCCTCCTCAGTTTTTGATGAATGAGATGTCTGGAGATGTCCACCGCAATGGCTTGTTTCAGGTAAGCAGAGGTCCTCAAGTAAGGATTCTAGGATTGGGGAAGGGTTGAGCTTGACTAAGTCCCTCAAGCAAACATATTTGCTCTCAAATGCAGGGTGAGATCATTTTTACAAGCTCGTTTTCTCCAGGCAAGGTGATTGCAAGCAGTCAATTATGGACTTGGTATTCTTGTTTGAAAGCTCCTATGAGAAAAACGATGATTATCAGAGAAGGTGATGGAGAGTGCAGGCTACTGTAGTGAAAGAAGATTTTTTTGTTAAAAGAGGTCCTGATCTTGATCTACCAATCTTAAGGTCAAAGAAACCCTGATCCCCCAACATCTGCATGCACCAAAATTCTCAGTCCAATGAATATCACTGACATTTGAAGTGGATGCCATTCAACTTGAAAACTGGGCTCCATCAGGCTTCATCTTTTCAAAAGTGGCAAGGATGGCACCCATTGATGAGTATTCCAGGCATCAGAAGTCTCTAGAGCATGTACAACACCTGTACAAGAGGTTACAGGTACTGTATGGCTTTGAAGGCTTCTGAAATACACCTCGAGACACCTCAATCGGCGACTAATAGTCAACCTAAACAGGGTCTGTATAGGCGACAATTAGTCGTTTTTCATGGTGTCTGCCGCTCTCCATCAATCTCAGAGATTCTCCTGCCAAATCCACCTAAATCCACCTACAGTCACTCACAGACACCACCAAGAAAATTGCATCACATAGAGGCATGCTATGTCACATAGCAGGCCCAGATGCAATGCAATAGGTCTATTTTCCAAGGTAGGAGGGACCTTGGAAAATGGTCCATAGCATAACATGAAGACATGCTATGTTACATAGCAAGCTTCCATGCAATGAAAATATGCTGGCAGTGAGACTTTACTACATTACAGAGCATATACAACACCATATCTTAAGCTGACCTACAGCCATAGCCTCCCTCCCTCCACCCATATCAGTGTAGAGATGGTAAAATTTCACTATGTGTCTGGTGGGATCCGAACCCACAACCTCAGCATGATAGCCAAGACACATACTAGAGTGCTGCCTTTTACACTACAAGCATACCACTGATGTGGACACTGTAAGCATTGACCTGATGTGCACCAGGCGGTCGACATTGACATGTTGATGTCAGTGTTATGCATGTAGTGTTACCACTAGGCTACAAACGCTTGTGGCTGCCATAGGTGCTTTCTATGTGTGTACATGTGCTCATGGAGTCAACTCAACAGTTCCCTCATACTGTGGTGCTACATCATGTAAGCATACATTGGTCTACATCTCAACAATCAGAAACTTATCATACTGCAATTGTCTCATCCCTTTCACCTTAGAACCTCATATCTCTCATCTTAACTTCCTCACCAACTCATTCTGTCTGGCACCATGTTGGCAAAGAGAAGTGGGACATCATGCCAACATGTACAACAAAATAAAGTGTTGTCATCTCTTTGATCCCAAGATTTCAAATCCTGTACATCATTTGCAGCTGTGTGAGAATTAGAGCATGAAGACTGAAATGATGTTGGTCACCTAGTATGACTCAAAAAGAAAAAACAAAAGTCACACACATGCAAAGTCTTGCCTTGACCTTGTATTGAGTGCTTGACCACTTCATGAGATTTCATTTGAGATGGTTTGATGAATGGGGCTGGATAGGCCTCCTCACATGGGTTATCTTTACTGGCTTGGGTGTTGTGTTGTTGCTGAAGGTTACCATCCATAGTGAGGATAACATGTGGTTCTTTCAACAAGGCTTTGACTTCACCACTTGCTGGACCAAAACATGGTGGGCACTTGTTTTGCCACAGTTGAGTTTTTTATAAGTTCATCCCTTCCTTGTAAAGTTGAATCTGACAGAGAAGAAGGAATTGGTACTGATCAACTGAGTGCATGAACTGTTGCCTGAAGTCTTGTTTATGGGTTTGAGCTGTAGAGCTGTTAGTTTGGGGTGTGAGAGGTGCATGAGTGCAGGTGATGAGGAAGTGTAAAAGACCATCAAGAAAGCTGGTGGTGGATATGGATGATGTATACCACAGCTGATGGTGGAATTGGACCAGTGGAATGAAGAAGGCAGTTTGAGGGCATTTTGGCGCTCCTGCAAAATATCTGTGGTATATTAACTGGACAGGTTGAGGTATGCAAGTGCAGAACTTCATGACTCTCTTCCTGAGCTGACCTGGAGATTGAAGAAAAAGTATCATGAGCTTTCTATACCAGGAAAAGGAAAGGCAATCACATGCTTACCTTGTTGGTATTACTCATTCCCAGTAGTATTCTCTTCAAAACCAACCCAACACATGGAGGTGTGTAAGGAAGTGTAAATGGGTGTAATTGGACTAACTGGATTTGGAGTAAGGGAATATGTTTAGTATGTAATGCGCCACATTGCATTGTTCTGCTGTCTTGCAAGACACTTACCTCTTTTGGGAAGTGCTGCTGACACATTGGGTAGTAATTGAGATTATTCCAACCTCTTTGGGAAGTGGATGTTGAGTTAACACCAAGAAAGGGGTTCTTTGACGTGGAAGGGCTTCTTCGAAAATACTACATATACTCAGCTCTCTTTTCCCCCTCCTGATTCTTTTCCTCATCAAAAAGAATCATTGAGTAATCTCCTTACACTGTCAAAACTATCTTTCCTTTTTTGCTAACTTCTATGTATTTTTCATCTCATTTGTTTTTCTTTCTGAAAATATTTAGATATAATGAGAACAGTGATTGTGTGTGGGGAGTGCATGTGTGAATCTGATAGTGTATGAAACAGTGAGTATAGGGTGGCCTTGTCCGTTTCTCAATGAGAAAGCTGACCTGATAGTGTATGAAACAGCAGGTTTTATATGAGAGATTATGGAAAAGGCAATTGTAAGTGATGATCTCGGGGACTCTTGACAAAACACTGAAAACACCAATTTGATAATAACATTAATCTTAACACAGACTTTGATTGGTATAAGGAAAGGTAAGGAAATAAGTGAAACAGGCAGAGTAGGGAAGTGGGTGATATGTACGGTCTCTTTCCCAAGATGGGGAAATAGACGTACATGAGCTGCCTTGTCTCTATATATATACACATGGCAAGTAGCTCGGCTACTTCAGTTAG
>AWVX01028578.1:0-10184 GCA_000500245.1 Cronartium ribicola 11-2
CACACTCAGCTTTTATCCTCTACCACCATGCTACACTCTTGAGAACTCTTCAGCAAGAGTGAAGCAGGTGGGTTATGGAGGAAGGGTGCTAGTGATGAACCAAAGGTGATCAAGAAAACAAGACAACTGGTGAAGACCAGTAAAAGAACTAGACTACTTCTAAATAGAGAAGAAATCACCAAGGTTAATTGTGTTTTAACCAGTGACTGAGGAATCTCAGAGGAAGAAAGCTCATAATATCCTAGAGAGGTATTCAGACTGTTAAGGTTTATTTTAATGATGATTCAGAGAGGGGAAAGTGTCCAAGGAGGTCTGCTCCCCCTTTTATACTCTGAGCCTTGACTCTTCCTTCTCTATGAGCATATTTACTCAGTAGAAGGTAGACCTAACTTTGTATATGTAAATCTTTTGGTAATAATGTATTATTACCGTTATATTTTATTGTTATCTTGAGACTGAGCTATGAGTTGTTTCCACTATAATTATAATACATTTACAGTCCCATGGTACTTTTTGAGTACTCCGGGCTGACATATGAGGTGTTTACACTATGATTATAATACATTTGGAGTCCCATGATACTTGTTGAGTACTCAGGGGCTGACAGGATTTGTGTGGTTGGAAGGGGAATCAGGTGCCATGACAAGCATTGATGCAGAGCGGTTGAGTTTGTTGAAAGGTGTTGTCTGGTGTTGAAGCCAAGGAACTGTGGGGGTGGGGTCCAGTTCAGTGTCCCCAAGAACAGAAGGGGGGTGGGCAATTGAGTGCCCTTCACTAGAAGAGTAGCTTGAAGAGAAGATGGAAGGGGAGGAAGGTGGATGGGTTCTCAAGGGAGAAAGGACTGATAAGTCTGGGCGGGTGCAGGTGGGGTTCAAGGTATTTGTTGGCATAGTGATACTTAGTGGGGATGATGACCAAATGGAAGCTGGATGCACAAGTATATGCATTCCTGCATAAAGTTGCATGGAAGGGATCTTTGGACTTTAAATTGGATGTATCCTCCAGTTAGGGAAGGCCCGAGGTGCTCTGTGGCTGCCCAACATAAATGATGCCAGCCCGTTGCCAGGGCCTGTTTAAGGGGGGCAGGGCCAGGGCCGGCTCTATCGCCCCATTAGGGGGCCCGGGTGTGAGCGTGAATTTAAACAGTGATTATTAAAAAAAAAAAAAACCCTGGGTGGAAGGTGGGTGCGTGTCACCCCTTCACAGGTTGTGTGAGGTGAATTTTTTGGGTCAAAAACCGCCGCACTGGTGCAGCCTGATTTTAAAAAAGCTCCTCCACCCACAACCTGATTTGATTAGGTGTGTATACAAGGTTGGTAGTGAAGTCTGATCCTAATTTCGGTAAGCTTCTTCTAGTATTCAATTCTAACAAGCCTCATTGTTTCATTAAGCAGAATTTAGATCACATTCCACATACTGTAACTTGGTGAGTCCAATCTCAAAAGCTTACTTACATGATCTGGGTGTACTAACTTGATTTTCAGGTTTTATATAGACATGCCCTGTGCCTAGGTGCAAGGCACACCTTTTTGCACATGATTTTTTTTTTGATTTTTTTTTGGCACTTCCAAAATGAGGAAGACCTTTCCAAAAAGCTATTAAAGTCTTGTGTGTCACAGAGTGGCCTTTTTCTATACTTATTTTTTGAATTACAAGTTCACACTCAAGTTCTGCTCTTGCTCAATACATCGTCATAACATTGCGATAACATTGAGAGGAAATTTTGTGTGTGAACACAGGGAGTGATGGACTCCACATTTAACTCATCAAGATTATAATAATACTTTTTTAGCATTTAATTTGTAATATCAAGTCTAATGATCCTCAAGGGAACAATATAACTATTTACGTAAAAAAAAGTCTTATCAGTCATCACTGAACAAGTGTAGATAAAAAAATAAAAATAAACCAAGGTAGGATAGTTACTATATACACAACATTTTTTGCATGTACAATTATTATTTAATCACCCTCCTAAAAAAAAAAAAGTTTTTTTTTTCGAGAGGGGGTTTTTCTCATGATTTTTTTTTTTCATGCCAACAATTCTTGGGCCTCCCTTTGTCTCCAAAACTTATTTACAAACATGATTCATAAGTGTGTGTAGCTTATGAACAAGCTTGGGAGTCAGTCAATGCTGATAAAGGTGTTGTTATCCCAACCAAGACGAGAATGAAAGACTTCAATTACCCTGGATCAGATGATCCATAAAATTGTCATTCTCAACAGTTGTGCTCTAGTACTGGAACTTAGGGCTCCGAGCAGAACTTTCCCGCTAGTTTCAGCACCGGAAGGCAACCCGATTCCAACGATTCACTTTCCTTCCCATCTTACATACATGAGTAATGCTTATTCTACTAAATGAATAAAATTTGTCATGCTACACTTTCAGAGGCCATTTCCAGAGGATTAATCAAAAAGTCCCCCACCAATCATCACCATTATTCAGGATCTCCATTCACTCACTCTATATATGAGAGAATTGCATCCTGTTGCACAGTCGAACCGCAGATTGATCAGATTTCTACCATGAGCGCAAATGATAAAGGAAGCATTGATAAGAGCACGTACCACGGCACCTTGCTGTTTGCAGTCCCACTATGACCATAGCGCTTGGCTGGCCGTTCCCATGGTACCAGTGAATCGATGTCCGCATCGGCCTCTAACGGCATAATGACACCCAGCTCCCACTGTTTAACCAAAAGCATACTCAGCTTCAGACCTGTCTTATACAACAATACTCCAATACAGGCAACCCACATTTGAGATCTCCAAAATCAAATCTCCGTCTTCGCCTTTCTTTCTTTTAGGAGATTTCTTTACTCTACCCCAAGCTGCCGGCGTACTAAGAAAAAAAATAGTAGCAGAAATTAGGCCAACACCAGCTGACGAGTATCTGAAGCAAATATTTCTGTCGAATGATCAACGTACAAGTTATGCGATCCCACATAGTGAAATCCTTTGGGCCCGAGATCAGCTGCAACATTGGACTCTGTACTGCTACCCGATTGTACACTTTTCCCATGTCCTTTCTCGCAGCCAGAATTGTCCTTGGTATACATAAAGATCCCCAAAATCATCTATACACCCCGAGAGAGAAAAAAAATGAATTTAGATATCCAAGACCCTTGTATAGCCAGTGTATGACTGACTTTGACGTGCATCACCAATCCGGTCCGCTTTGACATTGAGTCCACAAACAAGGACCTCGGAAACCCTGATTTAGACCAAGATGAGGTGTTACAGAAGAGCGTTTGGGCGCCTGGACGCCCGCCTTTACTCTTGTCTATAGTTTCGAGCGTAGGGAATCCTATTTTGACCGGCGGAAGCTCCTTGGTCTCAGAGCCTTCGGCTGTCGGTGAAAGGCCAGATGCTGAATCGTGGAAAGTCCGGAGCCACGAATTATCATACGTGCCGATGGATGACCCCTGAGGAACGCAGGCATACCTCATTAGGACCAATACAAGAAGACTGCGGCAGAGTAGGTGGTGGGGGTGAAAACCTTACCTGGCACTCCAATTCTACAGAACGACCTGTCTCTGGCCCAGATTGAAGTCCAAGAGCTCGTATCTGCTTGCTCAAGCCGACAAGCCCATAGTTCGCTTGTTCAACGGAGTAAGAACCTTGAATGGATGCCACAAGTCTGGCGGTAAAACGAGATGATGAGCTTGCGAAAACACCACATAATAATATCAAGACATCCAACCTTGCTTTCGCTGTATCAAAGTTATATTGGTTCAGATCTTCGGCAAAGCGTGGGGGCACGCCCATGCGCTCGAGCATATGTTGGAGCTGGGACTGAAACACACCGGGCTCCTGTCTTGGGCCGTTCTGAGGCTCACGACGCGGAAAATCTTGTATCCAGATCGACTTTGGTGGGTAAAAACGGAATTCAGATACCACTTTCCGATATGATAAAAGGAATGCCAATCATGGACTGTTTACATTTTCAATCTGTTCATAATCAAAATCGACGGCATTTCCAGTCGGGATCGCCACCCGAACTCGCTCATGATAATATATCTAATTTGGGAAGCTTTTTAGATCCTTGGTGTTTGCTTCGATCCAAGTCACGGGAGGGATACACCTCACTTACGATAAAGAATCTAAAATGTACCATACAACGATGATTCGCCTCAGAAAAATTCTCCATCGGTATGAGCAATAATGACTAAGATGCTTGAGGCAAACGCTCAACTTGACATGCATTGCTCCGTGACCGAGTTCACCCTTGGAAGTAAGCTTCATCGGAGGATGGCACAGAAATGTATTCGGCATCTTCGTCACCGCGAACGTACCAACCTAAAAGACGTATGGGACAGATTAGCCTGGTGATGTCAATCTAATAGCTTTTAGTATGCAAGAATATAACGCGTACGTCTTTGTGATGCTTAATGACCATTAGAGGGGTACTCGGGTCGAATAAACTACGGAGCCAAGGCAGATCGACTACATACGAGCTCACAATGGCCTTGATGATATCTCCTTTCTGCGAGCACACTCATCAGCTCTGTCCCCGTTCACGAGGGTAAAGCAGCCGGAAATGAGCTCAACAGGTAAGACGATATCTTCAGCCCGCACAGAGTTTGGTGAATCCGGATACCAGGAATTGTAGCTCAGCTTGATGGCTGCCTTCCAATACCGGTTCGTCTCCGATTTCTCGCTAGGTCCTGCATTCGAGGTTATCGACCCAGGCCAGGTAGAGGAAGAAGGTCGAGGCTGAGCTGTCTCGCGAGGTGGATCGGGCGAGCCTGCCAGAGTGCGGGGTGGCTGACAATGAGTCTGGAGCCCAACCGGCCTCAGCGCCAGCTTCACCTCTTCCTCTTCACGAGCTCGGGCCCGGGCCAATCGTTCAGCTTCGAGTTGCGCTCGATCAGGTAACGTACAAAGGGTGGAGGAAGAAGCCAATGGGGTGGAAGGTTTTTTGGCGCCAAGTTCTCGTTTGACTCTCTTCCGTGATACTTGTTGGTCTTCCTCATCGCTACTGAGGAGATCTATTACGACTGGTTTCTTTGAAGGTCCGCTATTTGAAGCCATGATATAGAGTTCGTGAGATGACGGTGAATCCAACACCGGATGGGAATCCGGATGCGCTTGAATCGAAGTACCAGGCAAAGACGATAGACAAAACTGTGGAGTTGATGTGATGTGGTGTGGTCAGCGTCGTGGCTGCTAGTTGTGACCAAGTCAAGCGCGCCTCCTGGTGCCACCCCTGTCCTGTTGCCCTCTCCTACTCTAAGCTCGAGTTCAAGCTTAACTAAGCCCCTCTTCTAGGGTGGGAAGTCAGTCAACGATATGGACAGCGTCGCCACTAAGTGGAATTTGAATAGCTGCCCACACTAAACAGCGTGCTTCAATCTACCCATTTATACCAACCCACTCTACAAGTCATACCACCTAATCCGGACATCTTCACACAAAACAAGACAACGGCGTAGCATCTACCCCATGGATGATCAAGAATCCAAAACAAGCAGTGAAATATCTTACAAGTCTCTCCGTAACTGGACATCTTTATCTCCAGATGACAAAGCATAGAGGGTAGGTAGCCAGAAGCTGGCACACCACGGCTTGTGCTCAACGGTTTCAATGACTCGCAGAATCCCCCAAGGCATTAGGTCAGTCACAGGGTGTCGAACCAGCGAATGCGTTTTAATAGATACACTACTCCACATTAGAAGACAGAAAAACAGAAGAGAAACCATCGCAAGAACCCATACCTATCACACCTGTGCTGAGTTATCACCAATATGAAGGCAATCTTTTTTTGGAATATTTGATGCAGAGGTTTACACTGTCGAATGGAGACTGAGCGTTGTCCACAAGCTTCAAGGGGAGATGGTGCTAAGGAGATGTACAACAAGTAAACCGAAGCAAAACTGACATCACTTCGAATAAATTGACAAGGTAAGTAAAGATCAAGGTGGAACTCGATGATCGTCTCCACTCCCTTTCGGTGCATCCCCGTAGGTCTAAAGAAAAGATCACCATTCTCAACATAGCTCCCTTCATCAAAGTGGAAATTGCATGAATTACTGATGAATTGAAAACGTACAACATAATCACGACTTTCAGCCGCCACGTATTCATCAACCAACTCCTGAAGAACCTCTCTCGACTCATCAAACTCTTCCAGCCCGTTGGCAAAAATATTTTCTTTGCGATATTGGTCTAAGAATGCGTTCCGTTTACGAAGTCGGTCGTACTGATCAAGTGTACGTCGGACGAGCTGCAGAGAGGAAAAATAAACTTCCACAACAGTGGCTTACTCTGATACAAGTGGGATCAGAATGACTGACCGTGGTGATACTAGTATGGTTGGCTAACATGAGCCCACTGACACGATGTGATGTCTGGATGTAAGGCGACTTCTTGGTCAGAGCCACCTGGATTGACGCAGGACCCCAAGGTATAAAGTTTGCGAGATGACGTTCACGTATACGAAGAAGTGATTTGTGGACCTATTTTAGAAGACCAATCCCCAACAGCAAAAAGTAGTACACGGTACGCGAAACGATCAACGACCCTTCGAGATGCGTAATCGAAACTAGTTGATACAAAAGAGCGTCTTCAAAGGTAGGAGGACAAGTACTGACATCTGTCGGATCCACCTCGCCTTGGATGATGTTAAGGATAGAGATATAACAGGCCGACTTGTTGACCGTTGAACCGGTCGAGACCATTCTGTTCTTAGGCTGAAGAAGTCTTCTCATCACGTCCAGTACCGTCGTCTTTCGTACACTTTTTGCTTCTTCCACGCCGTCTCTATCGCTCGTGAAGGGTGTATAAGCCGTCATGAGGAAATGACAGCGAGGGGTCGGTATTAAACTAGCAATCATCCCCACTAGATCGTTATTCATATATCCCGGATATCTTAGCGTGGTGGTAGAGGCTGACATGACGGTGGAGACTAGACGATTAGTTTGTTGCCAAGTTGGACTAGAGACATGTAACTTGTCGGAAACGATTCGAGCCAGAGCCGCATTATCAAGTACTACCACTGAGTCAGAATGGTTGACGAGACGTTTGATGGCCAATAGTGAATTATAAGGCTGTACAACAACATCTGAGCTATCATGGCTGTTGGGGAAGACAGAGTAAGTTTGAACCAACTTTTTTGGGTAACTGTCCGAGAGTCGTTCAAGAAGATATGAACCTAAGCCTGAGCCTGTCCCGCCCGCGATCGAGTGAAGGAGCATGAAACCTTCTAGTGAGTCACTACCGTCGGCCTCCCGATCAAGCATATCCATCACCTCCTCGTAGATCCGCTCTCCCGCTGCATAGCCTGCAGCCCAGTTGTTTCCAGCTCCTCCTCCGTCCTTGCTAAGATAGACGTTTTCAGGGTTGTAAAGCTTGCTGTACTCGCTCGAGAGGATGGTGTTGATGACCCGAGGTTCAAGGTCGATCATGATTGCTCGTGGCACGTAGTGATCATCGTCGGCTTGGTAGAAGAACACGTCCTTTCGGTCGTTTGAGGAGGTAGAATCTAAAGAGTTTGGATTTGATTGAGATGCGGCCACGGGAGGGGGTGAAAGGAGACCGGTGGGTGAGATGCCGTGCTCCGCACAGAGCTGGGGCCAGAACTCGGACGAGATTTGATTTCCGGCTTGTCCGGCAGAGATTGTGATAAGTTCTCGTGGCATGTTAGGATGCGCGGTGCCCAAGCAGGACGGCTCGATGTTTCTTCTGGGACACTTGTTTTGCGTGGGTCTCTTTGCCTTATTCTTGAGTCTCCTTGACAGGCGGTCCACAGTCTCGATATTTGCTTGAACGGTCGTTTGTCGTCTCCCTTTGGTCACCAAGCTCGACAAACGTATGACGCACCACGCGCCTTCTGGGCATGTCAGGTGACCATCAGCTGTCAAAGCACTACTGTCACGTCTCCACACAGCTGTACTGTAATGTCGACGTTTTCACGAGCTGCTGCGCGACCACAAGCACACCCAGTCAGCTACTGCGGACGGGTTTTTTTTGCAACCCGAAGCGAAGTTTCCCCCCGCCCGAACCTCCCCAAGCCAGACGTGAAAACTCTCCACACCCAACCTCAAAAGCTCTTGACCCCTTGTTCAAGGTTTAGAGTACTATTCTCAAGTTTTTTCAAACTCATCCAATCAACCAACCTTCCTCAAATGGGTTTCGGTGACGGCGGTCGTGGCGGTTGTGGCGGTCGTGGCGGTCGCGGAGGTGGACGCGGAGGTTTTGGTGGTGATCGAGGAAGTCGAGGTGGTGCAAGAGGTGGAGGCCGTGGTGGAAGAGGTGACCGTGGTGGAAGAGGTGGTGGGATCAGTGCTCGTGGACGTGGCGGTGGTCGAGGTGGGTTTGGTGACCGTGGTGGACGAGGTGGATCCCGCGGTCGAGGGGGACCTTCGAGAGGTGGACGAGGTGGACCCGGAGCCAAAAAAGGCGGAGCTCCCAAGGTGATCATTGAGAAACACAGGCACGATGGCGTCTTCATCGCAAAGGTATGTATGCTTCCATCACTCGCATCACTTTGAACATTCCGCTGTTCAATTTTTAAAAGTGTTTTGCTCATATGGGTGATGTTGTGAAATTCAGGGAAAAGAACATCTTTTGGTGACTCGAAACTTGGTTCCTGGTGACTCCGTCTACGGCGAGAAACGGATTACTGTCGAGTCACCCTCCACCTCACCCGACACTCCCGCAGAAAAGATTGAGTACCGAGTCTGGAATCCCTTCCGGTCAAAATTAGCAGCTGGTATCCTCGGTGGCTTGGATGACATTTATATCGCACCTGGAAAGAAAGTCCTATACCTTGGCGCTGCGAGTGGCACAAGTGTCAGTCATGTTGCCGACGTTGTCGGTCCAACTGGAACCGTTTACGCTGTGGAGTTCTCGCACCGGAGTGGACGAGACTTGATCAACATGGCCAAGAAGCGCACAAACGTCATCCGTCAGTCTCTTTCTCACCTTCCTCTTTTTTCGTCATCAGACAACAGCCGAGTTTGATATGGTCTTGATATGTGTTATAGCCATCGTTGAGGACGCTCGACACCCGAATAAATATAGGATGCTCGTTGGAATGGTCGATGTCATCTTCGCCGATGTAGCTCAGCCTGATCAGGCTCGAATTATCTGTCTTAATGCTCACCATTTCCTGAAGCACGGCGGTAACATCCTGATCTCCATCAAGGCTAACTGTATTGACTCCACCGCCCCAGCTGAAGCCGTCTTCGCTAGCGAGATTAAGAAGATGCAGAACGAGATGATCAAGCCCCATGAGCAGCTGACACTGGAACCTTATGAGCGTGATCACGCAATGGTGGCTGGTACTTATCTTCGTCATGCTTAGCCCGTACTTTTGATTCTCAATACCTCCGGAACTTCCAAAAGAAATAAGACACTCAAAAAATTGGCGAAATGGCTGGGAGGCTGGGCAGGTGCACATGTGGAAATCCTCTGTTAAGATGTACGGAACAATGTTCATTATACTATCTCCTACAATTACCTCACCCACCCCTGGCGTTTTCCTGCTGCCCCTCTGTCACATATCCTTCTTTGCTGTTGTTGTTGCTCTCGTATGGGGTTTTCTGCTTCTTGTCTTAATATAAGTCATTTCTTTTTTTTGTTGTTTGTCTGCCTGTGATTTTTCTCTGCCTTTCATTTTTTTTTTTTTCGCCTTGCAAAGTGGACATGACCATCTTGCTCAAACCTTTTTTTTTGTTTCTGGATGAGAAGAGTCCTTTGCTCATAGTATTGATGTGAGAATGAATGTTGGAGGATGCAACGGGGGAAGAATAGGGAGGCTTCACGGTAGTGTTTTTTTTTTTTTTTTGGAACACCATAAGCACAAACTGTACACATTCAAACGATACAGCTTATGTGTAACCTTACAAATACCTTTCCTCAGCTTCTGGTAAACTGAGGAGCATCCGCAGTGGTTGGTAAGCCATCAGATCCGGACCTCTATCGCTAAATTTCGAAATTTCAGAGGTCGGTCAAACGCTCGGGGTGCAACAGTTCAACCCCCCCATCCCTGGACAGGTATGGGTGATGATGACTGATGGTTACCGTAACTTTGAGGTGTGAATCAATTATTTACACACACTTTGGGGTGTGTAGGTGTGTTGTGTTGTGGGTATAGTAGCTAACTTAGCTAAGTCCCTAATGTACATCAGCATTTTTTGAGGACTAGTCCTCGCCGAGGTACGAGGGACTTACGGGTTATG
>AWVX01028648.1:0-12192 GCA_000500245.1 Cronartium ribicola 11-2
GTGGAAATGGTTTTCGAGTTCCTCTGGGACTCGAAAACCAGAAAGTTATCGAATTGACTGTATGTACTTGTACCCTCCTGACTCAACATCATGAAAAAAAAACCACAATGTCACCTCTCAAACAACATACTATTTGGAAAACCTCACAATCAGTTAAAAGGATAACTCCCCAAAATACTTCTCAATTATGATCTATGACTTGAAATTCAATGTATACAATTTACAACATCTAATCAAGTGTTTATGAATAGTCTAATCCATATACAAATGCTCCAGTACAAGCTGCGAATCTTCGGCTAGAGAAGGCGCCGTAGGTGCCTGCACATGTGAGAAAATCAGGATCTGTATGATCAAAAGTCATGAAGGATGTACTACTGTTCTGACCTGAAGGAGTAAGATGCTCATTGCTCTTCACTTACTCCTGGGTCTACTTTGGCATTTATTGGGTAAATTGGGCTTAATCCAAGTTGAATGGCCTGTGAGCACCCAAGTTTGAGGGTAAGCAAGGTCTTTGGAGGGATTTTTTGTTGTTATGTGTCATGTGTATTTTCCTCTGTTATGTGTTTCCTATATTTCTCATGACATGTTTCTCTTTCATGTCTTTCACATGACCTAACGTGATGATACTCAGAATATCTCACTTGGTTATATACCTGATGAGTCAGCTGTCGGATCCAAAGTCTATTCTTCATCAATTAAGACTTTTGGATTCGACAAAGGATATACAAGAAAACGACTTACTCATATATCCTTTTCTGGCTGACTCACAGGTAAGGTCTTTCAATCATTTGTATTTTTCACTCTCAAAAGTCCATTCTTCATCAGTTAAGACTTTTGGATTTGACAAAGGATAAACAAGACAATGACTTACTCATATATCCTTGTCTGGCTGACTCACATTTTTGGGATGAGGCGCTGAGAGATACTTTGCTGTAGATGAACAGGATCCACTCCACTGTGCCACAAAGCTCCTTGATAGCAGTCAGGAGCTGAATGTTCCGGTGCCCAACAAAGTGAAAGCCGCTGCTCAAGTGCCATCTTGCCAAAGCTATGAAAGCCTCGTCAGCGCGCAAGAGAGCTTGTAGGAAAGGTGCAATGATGAGATTTGGCGCCCTCCTTTTTAAACAGATGAGAATGGTTGCAGTTATAGCGCTTGAATTCAAGGCAGGTAAATTTCAAGAGGCTGAGAGAAAACAAGTTGTTCGAGTATTTTCAATTGCAGCCTGGGGTATCAGGACTGTTAACACAGTGTACTCAATGGCTTAGAAGCCAGAAGGTTGCTACGTAGAGCTTGAGAGAAAAGTTGACAGACCTGTGCGCTCAAAGCAACAGGTATCGAAGTGGAAGTGTAGGTGTCGAGTTGAGAGAGAGAAAGTTCTGGAAAAAGAATATGAGTAAAAAGACTTGGTTTAACTAAAATAAAAAGGTGGGATGACTTACAGATTTCCTATTTCGATGGGGAAAAAGGAAATCTGACAGTCATGGTGCCAGCCTTTTTATATACCAAGATACATGATAAATCACACGTGCCCTCATGCCACAAGAACATATTCCCAGTACAGATACGCAAGTTTCATGACTTGCTTTAAAACAAGTTGCATAACTTATTCCAAAGCAAGTTTCAGAACTTATTCCTAAGCAAGTCTCATGACTTATTCCAGATAATTCCTCAAGCTGGCGCGCAGGTCAAGGCAATGTCAAAAAGTGTTGTAGATGAGGCAGGAATGATAGTCAGGAAAAGGTAGATACACAGCCAATCCTTTTGTTTGGATTGAATCTCCCAGTCAGCTCTGCCAATTGGACAGGCTTTAAAGCCGCTAGTGTTTGAAATCATGTCCGCCGTCGTGCTAAGTGCAATCACTACCAGGCAGAGATGGATGGCAAGATGGTTCCAGCCATTTGGACTACTTCACATACAAACTTTCTCAAAAACCTATGCAATTAGGGTGCACAAGCTTGTGGCGCATGCAGCTGGGGCCAAAGGTGTCTTCAATATGATGGGAGAAACCAAAACTAAGTATTGCAATTGGGTGAGTGTGACAGACCTGAAGATGATGACACAGATTGAACTAAAGGCAAGAGCTGAAGATGTGGACCAAGATGACATCACAACCATAACTTGTGAAGATGAAGCCAATGATGATGAGCTGAAGCTCAGGGGTTACGGCTGAAAAAGTGACCGACCCAGCTCGGATCCTCGTTCGAGTAATCAGCTTAAGTTATGTAGTAAGTCGATTTCACACCACCGGACGTCCCGTGCCTGAAAAAGGTTGAGCCTTAAACTTTGCTGAAATTCACATTTAGTCAGATCAATTTAAAGCCCTTTTCCCTTATGTAGATCCCTGTTTTCCATCCACCTCCCTCACACTTCATACTCTCATCTTCCTCAGACTCTAACCAGCTTAAAGTCTCCCTATCTCCTCATCTCTACCTTCGATGATCGACCATCTCCTCGGACGTCCTTCAACTTCCTGGAGGCGCACTGAAGTCATTCTTGTTTTACTCTTTTGGGGATGGAGACTGAAAGCTGGCAACCCTAGAGGACCTGCCGGGCTGAAGCGCTTCAACGGACCGCTGAGTTGAGTGATCTTGCACCTTATCTTCTATTTATTATCCACACTTCTCCTTTAAAGCGGTTCTGACGATGACTTGACCGATCCATTCACAGGTCGCTTTACACCATGGCAGATCATGGTGGGTCTCCTGACATGCCTTTACGGCGTTCGTCATTGGGACACACTTTTGGGGCTTCACGGTCAGTCATGGCCTTGGCAACTCTACCCAGTCAGCTACCGAGGGGAACTGAGATCGATCTTGGTAGTAAACAGCTCCTGAGCCTCTTGCTCGTTTATACTCACGCGGGTTTTATCGGGCCACTTGGATTAACACCGCCTTAGACGCTGGTTTTTCAACTGCTGCACCCATTAGGGTCAAGTGGATGCGCGACGTTCTCAGTCTCATCTTCAGTGGTTACTACCTCGTGTATGCCAACGAAGCAGATGAGAAGCTCCGCAAATATCGTGCTGTCCCGACGGTGAGTGGCATACCTATCTCTCAAGCTGAAGTCTTCAAAGCCAAGCACTCGAAACTGATTTTGGGTGGGCTTTGGTCTAGGTCGAGATCCTACGCATCACCTGGGAGAAGACCTCGAATCCCATCGTTCGTTTCTTCACTCGCCGGGATCGACCCGAAATTTCGATATGTCGCAAGTTCATCTTACCCCGCCCAACTGGCTCAAAGTATACCAAGCCGATCACGTGCTGGCTTTACTTTGCTCGCCCCGAGCTTGACTTGGTTCGGTGCAAGAATCTGATTTTGGACATTCCAGGCGGAGGTTTCATAGCGATGAGGTCAGTCTCTTGCCCTTTAGTCGGCTCTTTCGACTTGAGCTCACTGATATTTCCCTTTTCAGCCCGCTGCATCACGAAGACCGCTTAAGGAGATGGGCGATCAAGACCGGCATGCCCATCCTCTCAATTGACTATCACAAAGCACCCGAATACCCCTTCCCCTATGCGATACACGAATGCATGGATGCTTACCGGCTTATTCAAGAGACCAAAGGCCGTGTCATTGGTATGGGAAGAGACGTCGTGAACGTAGTCTTGACCGGGGACTCAGCGTTCGTAGTCTCTTCTGGTCGATTGGAGGCCCGTATCTGACTTGTAATCCATGTCCAATCGCATTCTCAAAACAGAGGGGCTAATTTATCGGCCGCGATGATGATATCGATGCTCGAAGCCGCACCCGATTCGCCCTTCTTCTCTTTGCCACCACCTGTGGGCATGATCTGGATGTACGCAGCCCTCGACTTTAATTTTACTTCTTGGATGTCTGCCGAGAATTTGCGAGTCTTGCGGGATGACCAGTCTGTCGCCGGCTTACCTGGGGGTATCTTGGAAGCCAAGAACCACCTAGAGCACCAAAGCCCGTTGAGCGTGGTAGCAGATCGACCGAAGGCTTCCTCGAGCAATGGCAGCCGTAGGCATCCACGAAATGATAGTCTGCGGAAGAGCTTTGCAAACTTACCTAGCAAGGTCGCCACCTGGACTCGGGGGCTCACGCCTAAGATTGA
This sequence comes from Cronartium ribicola 11-2, assembly GCA_000500245.1. NCBI lineage: Eukaryota > Fungi > Basidiomycota > Pucciniomycetes > Pucciniales > Coleosporiaceae > Cronartium > Cronartium ribicola. The sequence continues at coordinate 4,076 of AWVX01028648.1, forward strand.
AAGGCGGAAGTCGGATGTCGAGTTGCGAATTTCACAGCCAGACGAAGACAAAACCTCGAGCGAGTCCGAGACTTCCGATAGCGAGCCACGTTCGATGTCGAGAGAAAAGTCTCTCAGCGAGCGAGTTCTATATCACGAGGAAGATAGCCCAGGTCGGTCGGACTCTGCTGACATTGAGGACGAGCTGGGTTCAGAGTTGTCAAAGCCTAAGACTCCGAAAAGCGGCAAGAACAAGGCTTTCGGGACTCGATTGACGATGACGAGTCGGACAGGGTTCTTCAATGACCGTATCATCAGTCCTTCAATGGTGAGACTCCCACCTCTTGTGTAAACGAAGATATTCACACATGAATGATATAATAACATATCGATCTGAGCTTTCAGATGCGCTGCATGGCGATCTGTTATATTGGTCCCCGGAACGCTCCCGATCTCACCAAGGATTACCACATCTCGCCCATCTTCGCACCTGCTAATGTTCTCGCTCGCTTTCCTCCGGTCTATCTCGTTTGTGGGGAGAAGGATCCGTTTGTGGATGACACGGTTATCATTGCCGGTAAGATACGTGAGGCGAAACGCGCTCGGCAGAGGGAGGCCTTGACCAAGAAGGTCAGCAATGAGGGGATGCTCCGCAAGAGTGCTACCACCAAACGAGACCCGATCCTAGATGAGTGCGAAGCAGATTGGGTTCAAATGCGGTCCGCCAGAGTTTCTTTCAAAAAGCTGGTCCACTGTTTCACTCCACTCACTTCGCGCCGCACCCACTATCTTTGTACCTTTGCCTCGGTCTCGTAGGATTTTCGAAGGTTGGAGTCACGGGTTCGCGCAGATGCTCGCGCTTTTGCCAGAGGTCAGCTCGGCACTTGACCTTACTGCCGACTTCATCACTGCTGCTTTCACCAAGTATGACATCAAGAGCAAAGGTGAACTAAAGCCTCCGCCGCCGATGACGTCGGCCTACAAGTTTCCCTCCGACTACAGGAGTGACACGACTACCGTCGCAGACGACGATGCGCTCAGTTTTACTCCGCGTCGGAAACCGAGGGCGTGTTCTGACTCTCGCTCGGGTTCTCCATCCCCTCGCATGCTCGTTGGAGCTGTGCCGAAAACATCGAGCAACTTGCGCACCGCCACTTTAACGCCGCCGTCCGGATTCCGACTCTCAACGGACTCCGCCACATCTTCTCCCGACGCACCCGTCTCTGCCGGCTTTCTCCGTCATCCGGCCATGCCACTCCCCAAGACGCTGATCAGCTTCAATGCTACAGCAGCTGCTGCGGCTGTCACACCGCCCGTGCTAACCTCGATGCCGACTGTGGACCGGCTACCGGTGCGCACCGAGGGCCAGATCCTCGCCAATCACCACGATCTCTTTGATCGTCGTCGAGAGGAGGCAGGTTATGGCTTGCCGGACATAAACACCCCGGAAGAGCACTTCCGGCCGCTCACAGAACTCACGGCGCCAACACCAACGCGCGACCGGACATTCTCCGACGAGATCCTTCAGGGTCAGTATGTGGGCGAGGAGGACCTGTTGGCGCGTCGGAGGCTCGACGTCACCTATGGCCTCACACACCGTGAAGACCTTGGGTCACGTGATCACAATGAATTTTGAGTGGTGATTTTTTTTTTTTTCTGGTTTAATAGTCTTGGGATTTAATATCATAACAGGTATGAATGTGAAGGATTACGTTGAGAGGTGAGAAAGGAGTGTAGTGTTGTTGTATCAGTACAGTTTTTTTCTTTTTTTTTAGTATTTTGTTTATGAGTGTTGTGGAAAGGATATGGTGTGCCTGTACAGTATGCATACCGTCAATTTTCTGCGAAACCACGTTCACATCGGTTCTTTGCAAGGTGTCTACTTGCTTGTTGTATCATTGTATTTTTGAAAAAATCAGATCCTTCAATAACATCATGCATGGTTTTAATCGAACCAATACGTTCTTTTCTCGTAGGACTCTGGTCTCCTGAGTATGTATGCACAGGAGACAAAGATAAGTTAAAAAATGTTCAAAGGAGACAAAGCTCCATCCAAAGCCATAGCAGTATGTGAAGCACTGCCAAGAACCATAATCAAAAAACCGAATAAATTTCCAAACGCGTTGTGAACGTTAAGAAATTTCCCTGGAGACTTTAATACTCCAAGAAATTCTAGCGAGTCTCAATAACAAACTACATATCTATAAACAATTTCGCACTACGACCTGATGGAGGATGGAGATACAAAGCCCACATAACGCGAGGAAGCGCACCGACAGCAACATTATCAAAAAAATCACTGATAAAATGGAGAGTGGAACATTGCCGAGTAAAAAATAAAAATAAAAAACACCTGAAAAAAAATCATTGACTTTCTCCCTTGTGCGCCTTGGCCTCATGAAGCCTATCATTGACGATGTGATCCAAAGCTGTCTTAACCGCTATTGCGCTCTCGGTCCGGTTCCTGAGATCAAGCTTCATAAGAGCTTGACCAAGAACCTGTGAAATTTCGGCTGGAGTTGGAAGTTGACCACCGACGTTCTCCTCAGCACAGAATTTTGGTAATGGTTTCTTAAAATAAAGCCGCTGAAATGTTGTCAATATATTCTTTCGGAAACTTTTTTGATTGCTTGTTTGACGAGTTTTGAGGCTGAAAGACCAATGCATATTGTTATGACGGGGATATATATAAGCGGAAGAGAGAAAAGTAGCACTGACCGAGATGCACTTGAACCTGACTTGGCTTGGGCAAGCTTCTGATCAGCAAGACCATCAAGTGCTGCTTTCATTGCCCGAGCAGCTTGAACGCGATTATTGATATCGGAGCGTTCGGGAGCTTTCCCAATGGCCTGTGAGAGTTCTTCTTGGGTTGGAAGCTCCGCACCAGAAATCTTTGGCGGCGCAGAACTTGTTGATAGTGTCGGCGAGACCTGTGGAGATACGATTGAGGGCGCTGTTGGACAAACCACCGCTACCAGCTTGTCGTTTGGTGTGGGTACTTTTAGAATCAAGAGAATTAAAATCAGTCGCCCGGCTGAAGCTTTGAATGAAAATTTTTGATCATGAAGGACTTGTTCACTTATAACTGCTTTCCTGGACCAGACCGCGTTTCCTACCACATGTTGAAAAGCTCTGCGCGGCTCACAAAATTGAAGATCGCGCCGACGGATTCCTCTCTTCAAATGAACAAGAGGGTCAGTAAGGAGAATTTTAAAAAGGTAAAAGAAAAAGTCGTCAACCGCCAAAAAAAGTGAACAGGTAGGTACTTACTTGATGACGCGTGAAGTATCGGAACCAAGCCGAGGCGAAGACAGAGTTTGTGGTGGCAGGATCAAGCACAATGGTAACGAGGAAATAGGTGGCTACAACACCGAATGAGACAGGCATCTTGATGTTTGGCAAAATCAAAGGTTTGAGTTTGAGGATGATGTAGAAAAAACTAGATAGTTAAACTATAAAGAAATATTAAGAGAAGCTGATATATACTCACAGACACACAAAAAATAAAGAAATGAATGCAACAAATGAATAAATAGACAGAAATTGATTGATACAAGGTGATGATAAGAATGTAGATAGTGAGGTAGGATGAGGATGGAAAAGAAAGGAGAACGTTCGCTGAGGTTTTATATTAATCACTGGCTGTCACGTAGACGCCCATTTTTCTAGTAGACCGAGCTGGATATGCCACTGTCAAGAACTTATTATCTTCATGCTGGTACACCTTGGCCACGATCTGCTGCCAGTCGACGATACCGAGGTCGCCAGTTTGAAAGCACTTGCCACCTCTTGCTACCACAAGTGCCCGTGAACAGACGCGAACTAAGCCGCCGCGCCCATCACGTGTCTCCAAGAATTCTTTGAGCCCACAAATTCTTTTCATGGCCCGGTTCCGGTTACCATATCAAAGGCTGGATGCGGCCGTCAATGCAGACCGTGGTAGTGTGATGTGGTTTTCCAACGGTGCTCGTCAGTATTTACGTGCTCTGCACCTTGAAATGCTTAGCAAGGGAGCAAACAAAGCGTGATCGTGACCCGTAGAGGGCTGGGAAGAGCTTAGCACCATGGCCTTGGACCATCAGAGCTGAGTTGTAAACACAACCGAGCATCTGCACCCACCGCAAACAACATTGACTGAGAGTGAGCAAGCTTATGCCGAGCCTCAACTGAATCCCACAAAACTCAAGCGAACACCGGGTCATCATCACTTGTGTGGGCTCAGAACATAAAAAGCCAGAGAAAAAGCTAAGGTGGAACGGTAAGCAGATCAGAACAAGTCTATCGCTCTCTTGGTGGTAAAAAGTTTTGAACTTGTATCGTGAAAAAGTTTAGCTTACGTTTCAACTCGAGACTGATTGTGAGATGATATCTTGGATCAATTTCACTTATAATGAACGCAGAGAATTTGGATAGGTAGGAGGGATTAAACTAGAGTAAGTCATTCTAATTCAAGGGTTCTTTAAATTGAGAAATCGTTCGAGGTCGACTTAAAACCAGGATTCTTACACAATGTTTTAAATAAAGCACTCAAAGTTGAAAAAATTGAAGAAAAATCGAAAATTAATGACTTGTCGATTTCGGATCGATATGGTAAGACCTTGCTTACTCTGAGGAAGGTATTTGAACTGACAAAATTATCAGGAATAGGCAGCCAGAGTCTCGCCCTTCGTAGTTTCACACCCTTTGCTCTGCCTTTCTTTTTAAAGTCTTCGTATAGGGTTTTGACTTCCTTTGTCATGAACACTAAAAAAAAAAAAATCAAGCACCCTTTTAAGTATTTTATTTTTCTAAGAAAAATAAACTGTTCTTTTTCCGCCATCGATACATTCACCAGGCACCTCTCTCACCGCTTCACACACAAACGCACACAAAAAGTTCAATGTTTTTACAATACAAAGCCAAGACTCATACCACCTTTTCCTCTACATTCTATTACCTGATCAGTACATCAACCTGATCCACGTCCCAACTTGTCTAAAGCTCTAGTTCCCATCTCTTCCCATTCTTGACGCGTAACCCTGTGATCAAATACATCAAGTCAACTGCCAAAGTTTGATTCATCCTTATTCAAAAGCTAAACCTTTAACGTACCAAAACGATTCACGATCTTTCATAATATCTGCCAAGACAGCTCCACCAAGGAATACCATATGCTTACGCCTAGGAGGATCCTCAATCCGGATCTTAAATTTCTGTACACCGTTCCAAAAAAAAACCCCTTTCTATCAATTCCAAGCCTTGTTGGGGAAAGAAAGATCAAGAATAAAAGGAAAACAAACGCTGAGACGTTCGGGATCAGATCCGAGTACTCGGGTAAGATAAAGTTGTTTCATTTCTTTCTCGAGTCTACTTGGTAAACCAGGGTACATGCTCGAACCACCAGAGAGGACGATATGTTTGTAGAGTTCAGCACGAATGTCGACAGCAGCGCTTTGGATGGTGTTGAAAAGTAACTCTGTCCGTGAAGAGCGAGGGTGTGAGCTTGGTTTAGGAGAGGAAAGGAGTAAAGTGGGATGAAGACTGACCTGCTACGCCAGCTGATTCGACATCGACCAAGTGAGGTTGAAACATACATTCAGGAGCTCCAAAGCGTTCTTGCCCGACTTTGATCACACGTCCATCGGGTAGCTAATGATTCATTGAATGTGAGGGCAAAGATACGTTGAGTTAAACAAATTAAAGGAATAACATACCGTGTAATTCTCAACCAAGACCGTCGTCTCTTCCGATAACTTATTGTCGAGATCGAGATCATAGCTTTTTTTCAAAGACCATGCAATCTTGTCAATTCTGATAATTTTATAGATACTTGAAATTCACAAAAGAGACATACGAGACATAACATAGTTTCTCTTTGATCTGTCGAACGGTCTCAAAGTCGGCAGTCCGATTGAAAGCATAACCTCTCATGAGCAATAATTTGATCAAATACCTGAATGATTAGTAATGAAATTCAAAAAATAAAATAAGAAATTGTCAATTAAAAAGTGAGTGAGTGAATGCTTAGTTCGTTAATCACTTGCCTAGTAACATCTCTACCAGCAACATCAAGTCGTCTTGTAAGATGAGGGAGTGAGAATCCATCATAGACAGGTACAATATGAGTCACACCATCACCAGAGTCGACCACGACACCAGTCTGTAAACCTAATCAGAAAAAAAAGAGTGAGTTTTTGGTTTTGAACAGAACATTTAAAAACAAACTAAAAGCTAACCTTGAGCATAAAGTGTAAGTACAGCTTGAATGGCAACATAAACACCACCAAATTGATAATTTTCAAACATCACTTCACACATCTTCTCCCTATTTTTAATTGGATTCATAGGTGGTTCAGTTAATAAAACTTTTCTATCTCTAGTTTCCACTTTTAATTTAGATTGAAATGTATAATCCCAAAGTAATACCATATCATCCCAATTTTTAATGATACCATGTTCCATTGGTTGAGTGATTTGTAAATAATTTCTATATTCAGATGCTTGATCTCCTATCATGATCTCATTTAATGTGATTAATTGATTTGTTCCTGATGATCTTTCTTCAGTTCTTAAGATTGGTCTACCGACTAATGATGGGAATGAGTGCGCTGGGAAATCTGTGAATGAGTTAATTTGAAGAGTATTAGTGATCGTTCTGATTTTAAGAAATGAATGGAAGTATAGATTGACTAAACTTGAGCCTGCGAATCCACATTTGACGAAACCGGTACCTGTTTGAGAAGAGATATGTATGAATATAAATTGATGGAGGGGATGATGAGACTATTACCGTTATCGACTACTAATGGGTTCTCGAAGTTTGCCATGGTGTGTTTGAATGGTAACTGGTTGATGGTGGTGAAGTCAGAGAGTTGAGTGGTGAGTGGTGATTGAGACACCTACGCCTAAAATAAAATGAAATAAAATAAAATAAATCTCACTTACTTATTAGACTGTGACTGTTTTTTTTTTTTCGAATTAACTCTCATTTCCAGATTTATTTCCTCACCCTCAATCGATTACTTTCAAATGCCCAACACCACCCTCGAATCGTTTCGTGTCACACTTTGGATTGACCCTGAACCCATTAACCCATTACCAGCTGGTGTAGATTCAGCTGATGCAGCTTCATCCATCAGACTCAACTTGGCTGCCTTCGATTCGAGTTCGATCGGAATAGGCGATTTACTCGAGATCGTACCTCTCATCAACCCGGTGGCTTCTACTGCCGGTCATTCATTTGCTACACCTACCAGATGGGAATCTGAACCTGGATTCTTATTCACCGTTCGACATCACACTCTCGTTCGTCAAACTGGTTTACAAGTAAGTTGTTCATTTATTCAGCATTTTATATATGTTTTATTGCCTCAATCACACTTACCTATCCATAGCTATCAATCCCTATCGCTATTGCAAAAGCTTTCGATTTAGAACAATATAATCGAAATGAAGTTTTGATCAGAAAGGTATCATCAAAGCTCATCTCATGCTTTCAGCCGTCTCGTAAACAATTCCTGACTTTGGTGGTCATTTGGATCCTCTACTTGTTTTTTTGAAAACAAAAACAAAAAAGGTTCCAAGTCCAATCCCATCTACATATTGTGCAGATCATGTCGAATTAGTCTTCAGGGATCAATACATCGGTCGAGGAGAGATGTGTCAGTGCTTTCATCTCGACTTTCATCATGTCTCATATCTGGCTCACCATCTCATCCACTTCATGACCTCACACAGGGCGACTGACGATGATGATGAATGAGAGCGTGGCGTGGGTCGGTCGTGATTCGACTTTAGGAGTACTGAAGGTGAAGACAAAAGTGGCAAGAGTCTACATCAAAGGAACCAGGGTCAGCCTAAGATTGGCTTTGGGAATGTTCGTTATCATCCCCAACCGTCTTTCCAGCTAAAAATCACTTACGCACATTTGCCTTACCATTCTGTTTTTCAATTTTGACAATCGGGATTCAATCTTAGGTCTTGGCTGGATATATCACCCCATTCACCAAGTTCATCTTTCGATCTGAAAGTGCCAAATGTATGGAATTTCACATTCCTTTTGATCTTGAAAAAGATCAAGTCTCACGCCTACTTTTTGTTTCTTTTCATCCGCAGACTATCTCTATATCCAGTTGAGTTCAGAAATGTGGACTTTTGAA
>AWVX01028665.1:0-10435 GCA_000500245.1 Cronartium ribicola 11-2
TATATATTGAAAAAAACTACAATTATATACCTGATCAGATTATTGGTTGAAAGTACACACTTGATCATCTTGGACAATCTTACAGACAGGACAAAATAGAGAAGTGACCTGGCCAATCTCTGTGGAGTAAAAACAGAACAATTTGTGCAAAAGTAAGTTGTAAGCTATTGATACTCTTGCTCAAATATCCTATGGTTTAAATAATACTGAGAAATGTTTTTTTTTCCATTCACTTGAATGCTTTGAGTAATGCCATCACAGCCGCTGTCGAGAATCATCCCAAAACCATAACCACCACACTCCATGACCAACAAGTTCTCCCCTTCAACAAAGCAAAGTTGGAGATCCTTTCCATGATTGAAAAGAAGTTCAAATCCTTTTCCCTGATCTCTTCCACAGGCTCGAAAGAGCCAAAAGTCATTTCCGACTTATCTTTCTCTGGTGATGCCTCCAAGCTCAAAAACTGCTCTCCCTCTTATTTCAATTTGGGGACAATTCCCGACGCATCACATAGATTGCTCGGCATCTTACAGGTTTGTCCTCCTTCTGGTGGATGGCTTCAATGTCCAAAAATGGTGCAGCCCAGCAATGATGAAGTAGGTTGATTGGAAAATAAAGGGCAAGATGGTGGACTCAAGTATTGATGGATGATTGTAGAGTAACACTATGGTGTGCTACAGTATATGTATGTATATGTAGTGTGGTGTGAAGTCGTATCTAATGTAGTGTCAGGTGAGATTCTGTTAAGTGTAGTGAGTTGAGGCAGAGAAAGATGGGCAATATCTCGGAGGTAGTGGGAAATAATGGGAGACCAGTGCATACACCTATGGGTCGCAAATACAGGGCTCTTCCACACAACTAGTAGTCAAGGAGGCAAGTTTCATGAGGTGGTAAGAACTTCTGTTATTAAGCCAAATACACTAGAACAACTGTACTAGGTACTTTGATACTGCAATCACAAAAAGCCACCCCAAATTTGATTGAACCCTACAACTTGAAGGGTTCTCTTTGAACACTCAGGCTGTTTCCACAAACTTGTGAGGACCTTCTAGGCCTCAGAACATCCATAAAAGAGCATCCTCTTGCTCATGATAAATTCACCATCATCACTTACCACTTCATCAAAGAAATAACATACTTTCTGTTTCATTTCTAGAAGTCATCTGTCATGATTACCCTTCTCTTCAGAGTTGTTTCATTGATTTCTTCATTGGTTTAAATTCCCAGATCTCTATCCACATCCAATTCCTCTTAAATTTTGACAAATCCACCCTCTAGAAGTAAAACAAGAGTTATTAGGATTTGTTACCCTTTTCTAAAGGTTATAGGTGGTGTTTCTGGATCAAGTACTAACTGCTTGAACACTATATTTCAATTTTTCATCCTGGGTTAATCAATCCCTGTTGCACTGATTTGGTGTTTGCTTAAATCTCACCTAGGGTGATTGCCACAGCTAATCAGAGTCAGTGAAGAGAAATTCAATAATTCTTGATTTCTACCAAAGCCTGATATATTCAGATAAGGCTTGACTATTAATCTTTGTGAACATATTCACCTAGATTGCTATTCCTTAGTAGCTAGTTCTAGAATTTGTGGTTATTGCACCCTTTTAGAACTAGGCTGATACTTGCTTGGTCAAATTCAGAGAATTCTATACTAAGCTCCCTCCTCCCCTCCCCCCTTCTTTACAACTTATACCAATGCTTCAGAAAAGATCCCCAAATAGCTTCAAGGAGTTAGGAACTTCGCATGTCATAAGAATTATAGTGTCATGTCAGCATGTTTGTAACATTGAGAATTGTGGTAAGGGTTCAAGATAGCTTCCCAAAAGATATCCCTGTGCATCAGGGCAGTTGTCTCTGTTACTCAGAAATAATCAGAGTGTGGAAAGATGCTTCATCTTTCCTTTTTGCCTGGTTTGGAACCTACAAAATTTCTTACATTGAAGTGGGGGAGCATGCCTACATCTCTCTCTTTAGCAATAGGTCTAATTCAAAGTTGAGGAAGTTTATCAGGAGCCAAAACATTAGTCATCATGATCAGATTAGCCATTATGAAGCATATTGCAAGCTAAGAAGGAAGTACCGAGGATGATCATAAAAAAAGCGGGGAGGAATTAGATTCACACAACATTAACTAACATCAAAAACAACAACAGAGCCAGGAAATGTTAAAAAGAGAACAGAAGAAGCCAAACGAGACACAAAATGACCAAAAAGGACCCGAGATGAGAAAAACATGTATATAAAAAAGGTCTAAGAGAAGGGGAAGAAGAGACTATTGTAAGCAAGCAGGAGCAGGGACGAGCGTAGGGCAGTGATAGGCATGAGGATAACATAAGCCAAAAAAGAGTAAGAAGGGATTGAAGAAGATGAGAGGCAGAGAAGAAGACGAACAACCATGGTGGAGAAAATGAAAGTTGAGTGTAAAACAAGGGATCGGATGATCAAGTAGAAAATGAGAACACCAAAAAAAGGACTAAGCGTCAAGCGGTAGTAGCGGAGAATGGAAAATGTTCAAGCGCTCGATCACTCAACGCATTCTGCTACTCTTGGAGTTATATTCGAATGGCCACATACGGATCCTAAACAGAAGTCTATTCCAGATAAAACACAAAGAGAGATCTTCAACCCAAACCTTACTCGTCTTCAGAGAAACTTAGCGGCCAAGAAACCGCCAAGCGCGGCACGATCAACTCAGCCGCTGCTGCTGATGCCACCGCTGCCGTTGATCCCGAACCAGGCGCTCCCCCACTGAGTAAATTATTAGCTTCTTCCTCCTCGGCAAGCTTCTCTTTCCATTCATGTTCTTCCTCCAAGCTTTGCTCGTACTCGGCCAGCGCTCGAATCGCATACGGGTGTTGTGCAGTAGGGTAAGCCACGAACAACTGGGCTGGCTTGGCGGTAGGGAAGGCCAATGCAGCTGGGATCGTTGGTACGCTCGGCAAGATCTCGTTCTCTCGTAGCAGATTCAGTGCTGCAGGCGGGAGCAAGGAGGCACGTTTGGAGAATCGACTGGAGACGCGTGGGCCGGGAGTGGAAGGGTTCGGAGGCACAGCATCGGTGGTGGTGATCTTCGGAGGCGTGGCGGAAGGATCGGCGAGTTGAGGGTGCGCAACGGCTTCCGAGTGCGTGGGAGTGGTGATAGGCGTATCGAAGGAGTCCGAGCGGGGCATCTCAGCCCCAAGTTCAAACTCGAACTTGAAGAACGTTGGGCTGTCGGGAGAGTGGGAGGAACGCTGGCTGCTGTCAGACTTGCGGGGCGTACGCATCGACTCGTCATCGTCCGAATTTACTTGACAAGAAGGCGGGGTGGAGGGAGGCGAGCTTGGATGGTCATGGGAAGACTCGGATCGTCTGACTTCCCGTAGATCAACCTCAGACGAAGCAGGGGCGGGGACAGGCGTGATAGCCACGATTGGCAGCTCATTCTTAGCGGTCTTCGGCCGGGACGATCCACCGAGTCTTTTGACAACCTTAAGCCAAGAGACAACCTTTGCGACCGAGGGTTTGTCAGAGGGCGTGCCCGAGCTCGCTTCCCGACCTGAATCTTCCACCGTCTCAGCACAAACTTCATCGGGTGCGAGCTCGTTGATGGCCCAAGGTTGGTCCGTCACCCCACGGGTTGAGCAGATAGTCGAGCCTAAGAAGCATTGGGCGGTGGTGAGTTTGGGACTACGGAATAAGAGTGACAATGGTGAAGCTTTACTGACGTTTGCGACGGTAGTCATCGTCAATGGGCGGTATGAGATCCGATTCAGGCGATAGCTCATCGTGTCGCTTACGAATGGCATCGAGTCGGGTATTAAAAGTGAGAATGATGTTGATCGCCTCACGCGACTTGGATTGCGGTTGATTCGGGTTCAGGACCCCGAGCCGACTGAGCCTCCAGACCAGGAGCCGCATATAATAACCTCGCACGCCCGAATTCCAGTGAAGGAAAAGATGCTGGAAGATTGGTGGATGGAGGAGCAAGTCGAGACAAAGCGCCTCGCAGGTTTTGGGCTCGATAGTAAGACTGCAAGTTCGCGGGAATCAGTGAAGAAAGGGGTCTGCGTGTGGGGAAGGGGGTGAGGGTAGGCAGGGATAATGCTTACGCTTCGAATTGAGAATACACAAACGCGATGGTTCTCATCACACAGACTGTATTGTCGGCAGTGGTGAGGATGCGTCGGACGACGTCCAAGATGAATGTAAGATCAAACAATCGAAGCGACAATTGCACCAGTTTTGGCGATGGTGGAGTGTCGGAACTGGTGGGTGATGGTGCGGTGTAGAGGACGGTGTAGAAGAGGCCGTCGAAGAGGTCAAGGAGGAGAAAGACGCTCCTGGTATCCCACATGCTCGTACGTTTGGTGATCGCGCGGATCCAAACGTTGAGCAGACCGCCAAAGAAGCTCCGGCGAAGACCGGCGTCCGAGGATACTTCAGCAGGATCTTCGGCCCGTGGCGATCCGCCAACGATGTCCAAGGCGGTGGAAACCAGCCGGCGATGAGCCAGCTCCAAGACTTTTGGTTTGGCACCCATAGCCAAGTTTGCAGATTCACCTGCGTTGAAGTTGTTCGCGTTCGGCCCGAGGGTGGTTACTGATCTCAAGCTTCTGTGCACAAGCGCGTCGCACTTGTCGAGAAAAGAGGCGGCGATGAAGAGAAAGCCGGGCATAGAGACCAACGAAAGCGGATCGACAATGGTGTTGGGCTGAGGTCGGAGATAAGTAGCTAATTGACGATGGTACGCCCGATAGAACGCAAATGGCAGGTCAGAATCTGAGGCTGTCCAACGGATCAACCTACGAAAGCGAGAAAGTTAGCGAGGAGCTTGCAAACAAGGGCAGTATGCTCGCGCTGACCAGTTTCCACTCATCTCGACGTGGAAATTGCCCTCCTGGACTAGCACGTTATCATTCTCCGCGCTCGCCGTGGAAAACACTCGACAATAGCTTGCGAGGTCAGTAAAACACAACTCTCGAAGATAGGCCGGGAACGGTTGAAGATTGGGTCGTTCCGAGCTCAAGCTGGGTCAAATTCAGGAAATGAGTGACGGGAGCAGAGAGAAAGAGAAAGGAAGGAGAGCTCAGACCTTGAGCTTGAGTGTTGCATTTCGTCCAGAATACGTCTCATCGACATGCGCTTGACGGGCGGTAAAGCTCTTAGGAGTTTCCGAGCTACGCCCTCGATGCGAAAGAAGGCCATGGAAAGCATTCGACCGGCAAAGACCAACGTGTTTGCGTAGACAGCTGAATGTGCGGGGAACAATCAGTAAAAGAGGCAATCGATGTGATATAGGGAGAAAGCGAAGTTTGACCGAGAAGTACATACCTTTATCGTTGAGCTTGTCAACAGCAAAACTGAGAACAGATACCAAGGTTTGACGATATTGTGTAACTGCAGCGGGATTAGAGTTGATGATATAGCTTGCGAGAAAATGGCTAGAAGAGTAGAAGGTAAAACAAATTAGGGTCAATTCGGCATCTTATTTGTATGTGTTTGAGAGAACAAGTCTCGGCTGACCTCTCTAGGATACCAGCGACGCCATCGAGGCAAGCACCACGAGACGCGGGCTGAGGCTCACGAAGTTCGGCAAAGATCAGATCGAGCCTAAATGATCTCCAGTGGACCCAGAAGCAACAAGAGATCAGTCAAGAGAGGCAAAGTTGACTCGAGCTCAAGGGTGCTGACCAGCCAAATAGAATGTTACGATGAGTGACCATAAGATTCGCGTTGATATAGATCGAGCCGGCATGACTTTCTTCAACTTTGAGGAACGGCAGAAGTGTGCCAGTTAAACAGGTGGTCAAATCGACTCGAGTGCCGTTGAGGTTGATGGGTTTGCCGTTCGTGCTCTGAAAACTGTTGACGGTTGAACTAATGCGGGTCAGTTCAAAAGTACGGTTCGGAGGGAGATGGCCTGCGAGAGGTGTATAGATTGGAGGGCCAAAGAAAACGTACCCCGAGAGCATGGATTCTAATGTGGCCCATTCCTTTGTTGACTGACCGTCGATGGCTCTGGGAAATGCTGGCGGGCTGGTGTGAGCAGCTTGGGAGGATAACTTGGATTCGCGGGAATACCGGCTTTCGGTACTAGGTCGAGGATGATCAGCTCTTGTCCCTGACGAATGTGGCTCGGGTCCAGAGTTTGCTACGCTGGGTGCATTCGGAGGCGAACGCTGGAAGCCATGATGGTCAGCGCTACTCGAAGTGGATGAAAGGCTTCGGGAGTGGTTGGTGTCAGAGCCGTGAGGGGGAGGTGGGTGTTTGTGGGCGAGTGAACGAGAGTCAGGTTGAGCCGCGGGGGTATGGTCGTGTTGGCTCGCCGGACTATGCTCCGAAGTGTACTCATCGCTACTGCTTGAAGATAGATGGTCGGGAGCCGGATTGATGGGTGAATGGATCTGTGGATGGGGTTGGGCCTTTCGTGGGCGGGCATCACTGAAAGCCTAAGGGGGGAAAAGGCGTCACCAATCAGCCTTTGAGCGTCAAGATCATAAAATACAAGGCAATTGTTTGGTTTGAGAAAGAGAAAATACCGATAATTCATCCATACTTTTCCGCCCGCTTCCCAACTTGGTCCTGAGCAGATCAAACGATCGTTTGGCGGCCAGACGCGGCCGAAGAGGATCGGGGCCAGGTAGGGTGATAATCCTCTGGACTTGATCGTCAGTCTTCTCGGTTTGAAGGGAATTGGATGCCGTGTGGTGACGATTCTTTGAAAACGGCCGCATGAGGAGGTCCATACTTTTTCGTGGAACATACTGACTCGTGGGGACGATCGCAGGTTCAGAGCCATGTGAATGTCCAGAAGAAGAGTTGTCGGTCGGCCTGGATTTATCTTTATGCCCGAGACCGCCCAAGAGGTTTGATAGACTGCCTTGCTTTTTCAAGGACTTGATGTCCAGCGTCGGCACGTGGGCATGATTCAGGTTGGAATCCGACCGCGGAGGTTTTACTAGCGTGGGTTTGAGAGGCGCACCGCCCGAGGAATTGACGCCACCGTTCCCCGTGACGCGAGAGATGAGTCTCGCCATCCGACTGCTGCCTGAAGCCCTGGACGAGGATCGAGACGCGGTGGTATGGAGGGAGAGGATCGAAGAGACTGGGCTCGGGTTGATGAATACGCTCTTGTCCGATGGAGCAGCAGACAAACCACTGGTCAGAGTTGAACATGCGTGCGTGAGCGAGCGTTTGGAGTGGTCCCGATAGCCAATCTCTTTGCTATGGGGCATTTTAAGTTTACTCATGCCTCTCTTCAACGCATTCGAACTCACGCCGCCGACACAACCAGCGTGGATGCCATGATCGCCTCCCTGAGGGCGCTGAGGCGGGGGTCGGGGAAGATACGGACTCATGTGTGGGTTTGAGCGTGGAGGAGGTCTGGGGAAGCTGTCGGTACTGCTGGCCATTTCGTGAGTGCTCCGATCGTCTTCGTCCTCATCCTCCTGGTCGGATAGACTCATTGGAGAGTAGGGATCCTCAACTTCATTATTTTCTCGCACACCAGACTCAAGTCCCAAGTGGGGGGTCTTATTTGAGGAGAATTTAGTGGGCTTGACGCCGCTCAGCTCGTAGCCCTCCCAATCAACGTCCTTTAGACTTGCGGACGTGAACTGAGCGCCACCCAACGAGGGCCCGCGACCAGAGATGTCTAGATCGAGTAGCAAGGACGAGGAGGCCGGGTGTGATTTCTGCTGAATTGGGGTGGCATCCGTATAGCTTGTTTGGGCAAGTGAGGATGAAGACTTGGGAGGTGTGGAGAAGTGCTCGTCGAGCTGAGATTCGTACACTGAGCGTTGGTGACTGTCAAGGAAAGAGGAGTGATGTTCGGATTGAGAGCTGTATTGTCTTCGATGTTGAGTGTTGGAGGGAAGAGAGAAGTCCACATTAGACTGTGTGCGGGTGTGGCCGTCGAGGGAAGAGCTCTGAGCGACCAAGTCGGAAGAGGTGGGTTGTTCTCGAACATTAGTTTTGAGCACATCCGCAAAACTCTTGACAGTATCGCGCTTGGAAGACTGAGTGTCCGATCCGAGGTCAGCATCAGCCTGAGCATAGGTGGTGATGAGACCTGATGATAAATCTTTGATGGAATCAGTGGAGGCTTGGGAGGATGACGAAGGAATGGGTCGGCCGAGAAAATCAGCTAGGTTGGGCGCCATAGACGAAAGCGTAGAATCGAAGGCAAAGTCGAGCAATGAGCCAGTACCCGAATCATCGAGTGAGAGCTGTAGAGTGGGTATGCCAATGGGCAGACTTGGCTTGGAATCGGAACTTCCGTTGAAACGTATTCCGAACGGGGATTCCGTTGAGATCCGAGGGGATTCGGTCTCTGGCGTAGGCGCAGGCTGACGAGGGGTGCAGCTGGTCATGGATGATTGGTCCGTTCCGGCTCCATCCAAATCACGATCAGACACAAGGCTATGAGCCAGTGAGCGATTTGAGAATGACTGGGGTGGGGTTGAGGATGTGAGAGTAGGTTCAGAAGAGAAGTCTAAGGAAGCTGAAGTATTGGAATGTCCATCCTCGGAAAAGCTTAGGTTGGAGTGGGCGGTGATTGAAGGACGTGGACACGCATGTGTTGCTGATTCGGATGAGCTGTTAGATGGTTGTGAGCCGGTGGAGCTGAAGATGCTGAGACGGGAATTATTGATAGACACAGGAATCATCGGTGGCCTTGCTCGAGCCGAAGATGTGGAATTGAAAGCAGCCGGCTGAAGAATAGACACCCGTTGTTTCACTCCACCGCGCGTGGGAAACATGATGACTTGACTTGAAGAAGACCTGTTGAGCGAAGAAGAAGAAGGTTGGCCGGAGGTAGTGTTGAAGAGTGGATCATGATCGAGGGAAGAGGTAAGAGAAGCTGCCGAGGAAGGACGCGAGGGAACGGCAGCTGAGTTGAGATCGATGCTAGGTCGGAGATGACGAGGAATGGGTAGGGGTTGGAAAGCGGCAGGGGAAGTAGGATGAGGATAGAAAGCGGTAGAACTGAGAGAGTTTGTAGTTGAGGTCGAAGTTGAGATACGAGTCTGAAGACCATCGCGACGGAGCAAACCAGCGGATTGAGATCGAGAGTTGGAGTAGAGTCCCGAACCGGATGAAGTAAAGGATGAGTTAGAAGGTGAACCAGGCCGAGTTGGTTGAAGTAATCGACCTGTTCCAGGTTGAGTTGGAGAGAGGTGGTCCATCGGGAGAAGGAGGGGATGGGAGGAGTGTTGATGAAGTTTGGGAATGAAAACTGAAGGTGTGAGTTGAGTTGAGGGTGATGGTTGCAGGGTTCCCTAGACCCTGCCACTGGGCTACACCACGGGAGCACTTTTACGTGTGGGGAACGTAATGAAATTTATATAGGCCCCATAAGGTTAAGTAGTACCCCAACTACTCAGGTTGTGAATTTTCAGTGATCGGGGTGTATGTAAACTTGACATCGGCCCCGAAGGTTTGGGGAACCAGGCCCGAACAGGGCCGGAAGGCTACAAAACGATCTGTGACCAACCAGGCAGGTCACGAGTATGTACTTAAACGTACTGATGTTGGGGGGCGACGCAAAGCATACCTCCTGATCGATGAGGCTTGCGCAAACCCCCTGCGCAATTGGGGTCGAATGATGCTTCACTACCACGTAACACAGGGAAAAGTGGCCTGTCACTTTGACCAAAGTGCAGACCTGCTCGAGTCATGTCACGGACCCTATACATTATTTTAATCAGTAATTCATTCATTTTAAAAAAAGTGACATGATGACAGTGTGCTGTCACACACTTTTCATGTCTGTGGACTAAGCTTCCTTTCTCGGGCGAAAGGGGTTTAGTCCAATTCAATCCGTCACCCCGGCGTGTGACTGCACCACCGAGCTTAGCTCGGCCTGGAGCTTTATCAAGTTCAGTCAAAACTCAAGTCAAAACCTTTTAAGTGTACCACCTGGCCGGGCCAAACCTTTACTTTAATTCAGTCAAAGTTTGAGTTAAAAACTCATGTCAAAAACAGTTTGGTACAAATAGTCTCTGGACTGTAATACTGTACCCTGTCTGTTAACCGTACTCAAACCATAGCTAGGTATGTAGCCTACATAAAAATGGAGCCTGTAAACCTACAGTACTGTAAATAACCATAAGCCACATATAAACCTCCACAGTATAAGATAATCGCTACTCATCAGACACGGGATGGGATGGTACGGGCAGAAGTGGTCACAACTGGGAATGTTTCATTGCATACGGACCTACACCACGGGGGGCTTTTTGAGCGAGAGACTGTCTCAAATTGGTCGGGTCGCGCTTCAAAGTCAATGAGAAAAGGTCTTCCTAAAATTAAAGGTACATTCCCATTGCTGACCCAAAAATGTTGATAGCCATAAATTGAATTCTTCAGTTGAATTGGAACATTTTCAACAATACCAGTAAGATCAGCTTCATTGTTTGCAATACCTGAAACTTTCATTCTGACAT
>KI568205.1:0-10474 GCA_000500245.1 Cronartium ribicola 11-2
GAAGGACTATCTGGGTTGCCAAATGCTAAACCTGTGAGACCAATTCTCCTTATCAGAAACCAAAAATTTCACATGGCCAAATATTGAAACTTACCTGGCGGGGGTAAAAATGGTTTGTTTGTGTTTCCTTCTGGTTTTGTGGGAACTCCCAGAATGGATACTGGTTTGAAGCCGGAGCCTGATTCTGTATCATAATGCAAAATATTTTTGAGAGGTCGTTCTTTTTCTTTACATGTATCAACTAAATCATTAAACTTTGTTACACACCTGGTGGAGGTTTAAAGGATTGAATACCCGGTTCCTTTGGAATTGGTGGACTTGGTAGACGAGGAATCTTCAGTGGAGATGAAGGAGAAAAAAATTAGTATCTATGGGTATTGGAAGCACTGCTGACGAGTGTCTGCCCACTGGTGTTGTCCCCTCATTCTTATTCCCAAGCTGTCCAGGAGTTCCAGGTGGTCCTTTGGGTGTATTGGGAGGACCTATAGCGAAATCGCATTCAAAGAAAATTTGCAAAACAGATCAATGAAATTTTCACAATACAAACTTTGATACACAATAAAGGGCTGTACAGCAGAACGATTTGGCTTTAAGAGGTTTAACAAAAATGGACCAGCCATGCTACTTGGAGAGTTTTTAGTAGCTTTGCTGTAATCTCATAGCAGATAGTGCTCATGCTTATGTGACGCAAAATTCTCCCTATAATTGCTATAGGGTATATGGGCTGTTGGCCACTTTTTTCAGGTTAACAGCTAATACTGACTGTTTTGATGTTGTGCAATTTTCCAACCTGCTGGTGGTGTAACAAAAGGCTGCTATCATGATGTCTTCAACATCATTGGAGCACCGGGGGCACCCTAAAGCATGTTGTAGAGTTATGTGACAATATTGACTACGCTAACAGCTTTTCTAGGATGGCTGGTGAATTGTGGCATGTAGCTCTGATCCACAAGAAAAGGTTAACTGCAGGAATTGCTTACTGGGAGGAAGGGACCCTTTGACGCCACCTGGCTTCTCAGGCACCTGAGGTAGGCCTTGTTGATCATTAGGGTTCTTAGGAGGTGAAATGGATCCTTGGGACGTGTTTTTGGTTGGAGGCAATGAGCCATTTTCTGATGTGGTATTTCCAGGGATTTGACCCGAGGGTACTTCTGGAAATATACCTGGTAAGGGGGAAATTTGATCGTTGGGGGTCTCTATCTCATCCTCTAAATCTATCAAACCAAGCAATCAAGTCAGTCATAATGTGTGTGGCGCATGAATTTATAGCCGATTTTCTGACCATCAGGAACTTCAGGTAGTAGTCCTGGTATGTCTGGAGGAAGAATGTCAGGTTGTGAAAGAGGTGGTGTAGGTGGACTTGGCTGTACAATCTCTGGTGTTGGAGATGAATTTTCACCTGGCAGATCTCCATGTTTAGAGTTATCATTGAATCATTGGGGGATTTGGCACAAGAAAGTTCATATTCAGTGTGTTCCATCTCTTCTATCTCTCATATGTCATTGACTGCTTACCTTGTGGTACTGGAGATAGTATGGGCGCTGGCTTCTGTTTTGTCCAGTAGTGAAAGACACAATATTGATTATCATTTTGAGAATTACATAGGTTCAAGAAAAAGAAGGAAACTTACAAAAGGAAAACTACCACCTCCATTGTTTCCATTGTTTTCTGGAATCGGTTGAACCTCTTGACCTTTCGCCCCATTTTGGCCAATTGTTTTTGGAGGGTTTTCTTGGTTTTCTTTTGGAGTTTCTGTGCCACCTGATTGGTATTGGTCTTCCTTTTTTGGCTTTTTCGTATCACCATTTTTTGGCTTGAGGTTCTTCCCTTCAATGTAAAATGGATTTGGAAGTTTTTCTGGATTTTCCTTATTACCACCTTTTGACTTAGGTTTCTTCCCATTATCTTGAGATTTGTTTTTAGGTTTGTCCAGCTTTTCCTTATTTGTTGGCTTGAGGTTTTTCCCTTCAACATGAAATGGGCTTTGATTTTTTTCTGACTTTTCCTTATCACTATTTTTTGACTTGGACTTCTTCCCTTCATCATAAAATTTATTTTTGGATTTGGGCTTTTCTTTATCTTCTGGCTTAGGCCCTGAATTGTGATAGTGGTTTTTAGGTTTCTGTGAATTTTCATTATCTTTTGGCTTGAGGTTCTTCCCTTCAACAGTAAACTTTTTTCGTGGGTTTTCTGACTTTTCCTTATTACCACCTTCCTTTTTATTTTTCTCCTTTTTCTTTTTACCCTGCTTCGAAAATCCCCCACCTTTTTCACATGTACAGAAACAGGGTGTTCGTTTTTGTAATTTCTGGTGTTTTTCTGAGCTTCCAACTCCTGGAGTTGAAGAGTTTGAGTGCATGCTGCCATGAATTTTCAGACTCTTATCAATTTCTCTATCCTTTTGGTTTCAAAAGTTTAAGCAAGTTGTGAAGGTGAAGCATAAATTGTGGAGTTAGAACCGCATAATTCATATCTCCGAGTGAGACAATAGAAACTTAAAAATTAGGATCTTACCGGATGCAACTGGTTCCATGACCAGCGGTGTTCAACATCGTGATGATGCTGGTGCTGGTTTGAGTGCTCTTCAACTATCGTTGAATATATTGAAAAGATAGAAATTGTATTTTTGATCAGTGTTATAGTGAAGGGCAAACCACTGCATATACGATATATGAACTCACAAAGATGAATATGATTATGTGGGTCAGGTTGAAGTATCAATTCCGAATGCATGTGACCGTGATCAACAAAGGCTCCCTGCATGGGCGATGATGAAGAAGTCAGCCATTCCTTCGCAAAATGTTACTTGCTTGCGTGCGTCTTTCCCAGATCAATGAAATTGAGCAGTTAGAAGGATGAAATAATTCCAAGGACGGAATGGTAATGATATCTTGAGCCAAGGAGCTATCATGATTTCCGTTGCTGTAACTCGTTTTAACAATACTATTTACTCTAGATTCTTAGCTCACCATGTTGACCGCTTGTGGCCCAAGATTTTCATTCACGTCCACTTGATTGTACGGCCTAAAGTCATCAAAACTCCTAGACAGCGGGATTTTTGATCGTGAAAATCAACCAGTTGGATTAGATTAGGCATATTCAAGGGGGTTCAATGTTTTAGGCAATTTATCATCATTTGAAAGGTTCTGTGCGACTCACTCCGAGGCCAATACAGAGATGGAGATTGCCAATGAGGTGATTGCGACCAGCATACGGACCACATGATGAATTCTCATGCCAGCTCGTTTTGGTAAGACTTTATACTTTTTCTTGAGGAATGACCTCAGATGTAACGGATTTGAATGTAAGACCTTCCAAAAACTGCTTACGACGCTTCATGAAAAGAATTTTGAGGTTTTTTAAAGATTGAGGGGAAAGAACAGGTGTGAAATGGTTTCAGTAAATAGAGCTAGACACGACGGACTCTTGCGACGCTTGGCTTCAGGTAAAAGGCTTACCAAAACTCACCAAGTTCAGATGATGCGTCAGACACTACTCAAGTTGAATTGTGAATGAGAAATTGTACTTCAGAATTCAAAAATATTTCACGGTTTTAAACAGGAATTGGGGACAAGTGAGAAGAAATTAGAGAAGATATGAGCGTCACGCGCAACGCAGATTAGCCTGTGAGTGAAGAAACGACTAGGTACGCGGAAATCGTAAGAAGATTATAAAAGCACAGGACGTGGTCAATTGTCGGACGCGATATGAAGATGGGCGGATTCTCTTTGAAAAGTCAGACTAAAGCTTCAAGGATTTGTAGTCTCGAATTATAAACAACGAAGCAATCTTCCAATATACCGCTTCTCCTACCTCACAAGAATAGTATGCGGTAGTTGTGGAGCGGAGTGGGATCGAAATGGATCGGAGAGAAGCAGAATTATGCGGGAAAATGTTCTGTTGGTGTCAGAGTAAGAGTTTGAAACGAGCTTGTCTTTGACTCTGAGTGAGCGAGTGACCCAGCACTCTACCAAAATTAAAAGTGAAGTCCAAAGTGTAACAAAAAGTTGTAAAGGAAGTAAGATTATGTGAGAACCTTCAAGAGGTGGATTCCGAGGATGTCTGACGCGGTGAGTGGAAAGTATAAATTTCAACATTGCGAGACGGATAAGCGCACCGAGAAGTCTCGAATGGGTGGCCAGCCCTCCGGCTGGTTAGGAGCACTAACCATGTCTCCGAAAAAGGTCGAAGTCTGTTGGTGCGCTTGTAGTCGGTGATATCAGGCTGGCACAGGCTGGCATCCGAACCTCGAACGTTGACCCTCGAGAGTTACTTTTGGCGCGCATTTGCATACTAAACCCAGTGGGGCACAGGCTTGAAGGCGCGCAGCCAACCTTCGATGGTCGAGGGTCGAGTGAGGTCGGGTGGATGGGTGTCATCCTGACTCTGATAAGATCACACATTGCGGCAAATCCCCCGGTCTCATGGTCCGTCGGTTCTTTCAACTCGGTTGCTTGAGTGATCGAGTTCCAGGGTCACCCACCGTACTGCCAACATACTTACCTCGGACCTGGGCATCCGAAATAATATCAGCTGTCCAGATCCGAAGCAATTGGGCTGTTTTCCAAGGGCCGTTCATTCATTTTGATTCACACAGAGCTGAGTTATTGATAGCAGCAAAGCGTGGCATCCGAGCAGTCCTAGTCAGTCACCGAATGCCGAGCTGTCCCAGTATCACGCGAACACACGGGATTCGGGATCCGATTTGATTATCTACTTGATCGCCAGGTATTCAACCAAACAACAAAGATGAACAGCAGCATCCTCGTCACTGGCCTCCCAGATCACTAACTCATAGAGGACCACCCACAAATCAATGATCACGGTTCACAACGTCATCATTGGTAGTCAGATGTTTCAACCTAAGGTGGGGAACAATCATATCCAAAAATTGGTAGTAGAAAAACCCTTCAAATATGTTGTCAACTGCATAAAGCCTTCTTTTCAGTTATCGACACGGAAGGAGACGTCTCGAATAATCCTGATGGATTCGAGTCAAAGGTCAATAGATGCTGGTGCTAGGTCTTTCAATATATTTTTTTTGCCCCCCCAAAAAAATGTAGAAGCAGTGACATAAATACAAGACACATATAACTCCAGTGTGTTTACTCCAATTCAAATCAGTCAAGTGATCAAAAATTTGAACTGAATCAGGGGTCCAGACAATATTTTTAAGATCCTATTTCCATCCACAGGTTATTTATCACACATCTTTCGAGGGCATGTCCCTTGCCATGTTGGTAGCCGCCGGATTAACTTCTCTTTGACAATAGGGACATCTCATCTTGCGCTCAAAACAACCTCTTGCACACGCAGTGTGTAAGAGGTGTGAATGATGACACCTTAGCTCTACCACTTCCTCCTCTTGATTGAATGTCTCCTTACAAACTCCGCACTCCAGCTGCTCCATGTCGTGATTGGGATTCTGTACAAAATCCCTTGGACCGAGTTCCTCGAGTACGAGCTCGATGGCATTCTCAGCCATTTCAGCCAGACCGCCCTGATCTTCAACGCCAGAGACTTCAGGGATAACGTCAACTTTCGTCGGGAAGAAATAATCGCCGATATTGAACAAAACATTTCGCGTTTGAGTGATCGTATCTGGACGGTAGATAGCGCCTTCAGGTGAATGGATGAAATCATTCCATACAATTTTCCACAGATATTCCTCGATGGGCTTCCATATTCGATTGTATATCCGTGAGCGCTCTTCCTGTCCTACAGTTCTACTCAGGTCTTGCGCTCGCATGCGTTCAATTAACTCCTGGTATTCTTCAAGCTCGGCTTCCAAAGAATCATCCGGCAGGGTAGCTTGCTCCCCATTGAATCTGTCTGTGGTTTCGTTACCTTGAAGTGGCTTCATGTTGCCGAACCTGGTGAATTAAGTGGGGTTGTGAAGGGAAGTGAAGATCGAAATTAACTTTCGATAATCCGTTCACCGATACGAGGTTGCTGATGTGCGTTTTGTATCTGATATGGTATTTTCTGATGGTGATGCTTTGTTCGGAGTCTGAATAGCGTGATGATTGATGGAAGGCAACAAGGATTCCGTCTTTAACCCTCTCCAGGAGCTCATCACACCCTGCAAAGCGTTGGGCTCAGTGATGTTGACCTCGATACTTTTCGCACCTCAGAGACAAATGCAAAGCCGAGATGACAAGACGCTATTCTACCGTCAGTCGAAACCTGAGTCAACAACTCACCGTCCCCATCCGAAGGGGTCTTAGCCTTGACGGCTAGAAAGAAGCCTTCAGACCAACAAAGGAACTGGTTCTTCTTGGCGTTGAGAACGCTGAAAAAAGCCTGTTCGGTTTGCGCCCTGAGGGTCTTTTTCTACCCCATCTGCCTTTTAGACGGGTGCGTTGCTGACATTTAACTTGGAGGTAGGATCATACAGTACTGTACCGGTGACTAGGATACCGTGCGATGATTTGTTACTGAGCACAGGTTGAATCGCGGCCGATGGGCAACTCCAGGCTTGTCAAAGTATCGTCCAGCTATGACAGCTACGCCCACCGCACGGAACGAGTTCAACTCATTCAGGATGACCTCTCATCAAGAACAACAGTCTTTAATTATGTATGGCGTGAACGCTCACTGATCTTGTATTGTAGCTTCATGACTTGATCCTTATCCTCCGGTCTTTTACTCACTCCCAGCAAGTTTTGAATACTCGGGATGTGTATGCGGATCCCTCCTTGGAGCTTGCTAATGTGAGGAAAGAGGTTAGGTATACATGATGGGCTCCCCGTGCTACTTAAGTTCTCATTGACAACTCTTGATCCTGAGTTCAGGCATGCGTAGTATATTGCTGACCTTTCTCACTTTTCAGTTAAAGTGATAATCGAAACATTGCCGTGATTGTGGATTATGGGTCTTTAATGTGAGTGCAAGTTTTATTGAATTCATGAAAAAAATTACATACAATGTTTTGTGGCCATGGCAAGATGGTGTCTAGCATTATGGTATAGTTGTACCAAATAGGGCATGTGGTATTTCTTCACATATCAAAAAAAAAATGTTGTACTTGGTTTGAAGATCCGTTGTTCACATTCATGAAACTGTTTCAATGTTTCACATTTCTCAAACATTGAAAAAAAACTTAACATGTGCACTATCCTTTTGACAGCAGCTTTCAAACAAACTAATGATCAGAGTTTAATACCTGCCAAAATAACCCCGGTTTCCTCAACTGAAACCAAAAACACATGAATTGTATACAATCACACAACTCATTAACAAATCACTGAATAGGGTAGTGTGGTGTTGGACCACCTCCTACAGTATTGGATGGATGGAATCTGTAGTGAATGAGTCCCAGGTAAGTCTCTCTCTCTTCTCGTCTCGCTCCGCTCGGGCAGTCCGGTAACCGATGATGGAGAACCGGTCTGCTGAGCGGAGGGCGGACGTTATAAGTCGTCTGCTACTCTCACTACTTCTAACCTAACCCTAACACGCTTTGTCGACGGCGTGTAACACCTGCCTCCGGCCATTACAGAACCAAGCCCATCCCACCCACCTAGACACTACCAACAAAGTTGAGTTGGTTGGGCGCATCCAACTGAACATTGGACATGTCCAACCAATGCAAATTACTGCCAGCATGGATGTCTTGGATTTGTTGATCCAAGACATCCTGAATATGCTATTATTAAAGGGGGGAGGAGCTTGGATACTAGAATAGTTGTGTTAGTTGAACACATCCAATTCTCAGTTGCAAACATCTGGCCAAGGTAACCTTTTTTGGTGGTGAGAGTCTTGGAGGGATGGGTTTGAGTTGGTATCCATGCCAGGTACTGTGGAGTGTACAAGGGTTGTGCCAGCACACCCTAAAGTGCCTGGAAGGTAGGATCATGCTGGATCACAACCTCGAAGAGTACAGTAGAGGCATGGGACAAAACTGATTTACATCCTTCTACAGTAATGGAAGTACTTTTTTTTCTCCCAAGGAATTACACATAACGGAAATTGATCACTCTAGTACTGGTTCAGGTGCTGGAGTCCTTACACCACCTTCGTCAGACACACGCTTTACGGGTGTGAGAAGCAGTGACTCTCAATTTCACCACAATTATGTACATGATTTCCCAATTTTGAGCAGCACAGGGCACATAGAATAAACATCCGCTGAGCTATTGTGGCACAGGAAGTATACAACTGAAGAGTTCAGCTGGTACAGGCTGGTGCAGCAACTGCTGAGTTTGCACAGGGGATGAGTCTCTGTGCGCATCAGCCACACAGACTGGATGTGCTGCTACCTCCCCCTCTGGGTCTTGCGCTGGTCTTTTCCAGTACAGTCTTTCTGAATCTGATTGCTCAAGCTGATGTCCTACCATACATGATCCTGACACCGCTGATGACCAAGATGGAAAGAAGGCTGAGGGAGTGTCAAGGGTAAAAGGGTGAAGGGAGTAAAGGGAGTCAGGTAATAGACAAGTACAAAGCTCAACAAGAGTTAACTCTGGGTGGAGCCAAGCTCATGCGGTGAGTTTGATGGGGTTGATGGGTTGGGTTGATCGCAAGATTGACAAGTGTGGCATCAACCCTTGGACAGCATTCCCAAGAAACAAGAGCTAGTACAGCGGCGGGCGGAAGAAACCGAGGGTACTGGTACAGCACGGATCCGGAGAGTCTCAACCTGACACAAGATGGAAAGCTGCTCAACCAATCCAAGTCTGGCAGGGAAACATCGGCAGCTAATGTAATAATGGAGCCGGAAGGGTGTTGGCAGTTGATCAGGATATGATCCTCATTTCTGCTCTCAAAATGGTACATACATCTGACTTGTGAACAGCTCAGATTGGAATTGGTTGAGCCAGAGGCTGTAGCAGAGGCCTGTGCAAGCCTGAGCCCCCTGCTCAGGCTGCGGACCAAAGTGTAGTAGATTTATTCTCACATCCTTCGAGCATATGTGTCACGGAGGCAGTGTTACATGGGACTTTCCACTTCTTCCTCACTATACCAAAGAGAGGAATGAATTTTATTGTATTTGAGTAAAAATGCTTGACTGTTTTGAATTCTGTAGGCATGTGTATTATAAGACTATGAAATGAGCATATGATGAATGTCATTAACATCCTCAAACTCGTATACTTCCCACATATCAATTTATTTATTTTTTGGGGGGAGGGGGGGCTCATACATACAACCTAGAGGAAAGTTCAATCATACAGCTTTTTGCCCTCACTGATCAACCCAAAAATAAAGGTGATGGGTATTTAAAAGGTTTGGAGGGAAAATGAAAAACAAAAGTGTGGGTACTGGGATCTGATCTGGGTGGCAAGAGAGAAGTAAATCGGCCCTGTGCTTGGAATCATACCTTAGACATACTTGTGGAGACAATTGGGCTCCAGAAAGAAACTCCTTGGATTTGATTTTTTTTTTTTTTTCTATCTGAGGAAATCCACAGTACCTATTCATGAGAGAACCTTCAACATGAGGGGCCTTTTTGAGATTACAAGTGCACTCCTTTTTTTACTCTCCAGAACCCCTAAAATCAGGGAGGGGCATTCCAGAAGAGAAAAGATGATTGAGTGGGGAAGTAGATCTGGTTTGCCTTGAACAGAAACCTCTACAGTAACCATCATCCAAGGTTTTGTTTGATCCAAGGAATTCATGAGGGCAAACATTTGTCTAATTGGATTAAATCTTTGGATGTGAATTCCCTTGAAATTCCAAATCCAAAGTTTCCTCAGGTTTTTATTTATTTATTTAGGCAATTAGGATGGCTTTGCCACCATTCAAGGAAAACATCTTTTTTCAATTGAGGATATTATTCAACTCCTGTTTTCTTAGAGGAATATCAGATTTTGCCTTGGACAGTTGTATACAGACCTCCAAAGCAGACAATGTTGGCAGTGAAGCTGTATGTTCAAGCGTGAAGAAATGTGACTCATCTGGATGGAGATCTTGCATTACCAACATGATTAGCTTGGAGGCTGGTATCTAAACAGAACTTGATACTGACCTGCAAGCTATTTCCCACTCTTCCAGTAGACTTTCCTTGGATTTTTTCATCCAAGGAGTCTCTGGAAGGTAAATGCGTTGGATACAGGGTTTGAGGGTCTCTTAATTTGGCCTTGAGGGAAACCCTCAGAGAAAAAACCTTGGGCACTATTGTCCAATGCAAATGGCTTCCCAATGACTTCTCAGAGTTTGCCATCCAAGGCAATCTTGTTGGCGTTTCCAGGTTCAAATTGATTTGAATGGGCCATCTGAACCCATATTGGCTTTAGTCTTGGCTTCCAACTATGGCTTTATCTCTAGGCTCTGAGCCAATAAATCTGGCAATGTTCAAAAAAAAAAAGTTAGTACAGCAAGCACTGTCATCATTGTTTTGTTAGATCAACAGATCAGATGAGAACTTGGGTATAAAGCCTGAGTTATCCAAGCCTTTGATTAGCTGTGAAGAAAGGTTTTGAAAGCCTCTTATCTAATCAGTCAGTGTTATAACACTCTTAGGTCCAAAAAAAAA
>AWVX01028689.1:0-11107 GCA_000500245.1 Cronartium ribicola 11-2
CCTTGCACCTATTTTAAACACCCTTATATTTAATTACACCCCTTATAATTATTTGTAACTACAAAACTACTGATGCAATGAAACAACTTCAAAGATGAATAATGTAGCTGAGTCTTCTACAAGCCATTTGCGCTAGTGTAACTTGGATTATCTTGAAAACTGAGCTAAAAATTCTAATACACTAATTCTAATGTGCTTTTTTACTTCTGTATAAGGGTTACTAATTATTGTACTTATAACCCTTCTTGTATTCATTAGTAAAAGGTGTTTGTTCTATAATTTTGTACAACTTTAATTTTGGTACTACCAGGTTATCTTCAAAATTGAGTGAGATACAAAAACCTGTAAACTTGAAATTAAGGATTAGAGTCATTTCTGTGGTAATACAAGACCTTTAAAGAGGATATTGTATGTTTGTGACCACATATAACTTTGTTTCAATGTTCTGGGAAGGGAATAATGCCACATAGAAGTCCCTTTTACCTTCACACTCCCTGTTTCCACCTTTTATCAATGATTATAACACTTTTTCTACCTTTAAACCCCCTCTTACACACTTTTCCACTTTTAATGACCTCAATAATTGTACTGGAGGAATCCTAGAGAAGTGCATGTTTCATAGGAATATCAGAGAAAGCAATCTACAATACACCAGAAGTTCAGAGAATCTGCTGCAGCATTAACCTTGGACTGCAGGTGCACCACCCAATAGGCTTATGCAGTTCCTGCAGGGATCATGCAGCCCATGCATCTCCCCCACCCATGCTGGATTTGATGATGGATCCACAATTATTATAGAAACCATGGAGGTCAACCAGATGCCCAGGGCGGCCAGTGACCAGTAAACAGGGGCTGTGCAACTTGTCCAAAAGTGTCAACTCTGTTCTCAACTCTGCTTGTCATCTCATTGCTGTTGATGCATTCCGTCAACTAGCCAGTGGTGGTGCATTTCACAACAGCAACATAGATTTGGCATTTATTGGCAACATTCCCCTTGAGCTTTTCTTCCTGGAAATCTTGTTACCCCAAGGATTGAACCAGTCAATAAACATACTATAAACTAGATGAAGAGGTGGGGCTGATTTGATGGCATTTAAATCTGTCCATTATAGACTATCCCATGCTGAAGATTGCTGTACAGTGTAAAGGTTTGGTCCTGAAGATCTATTGAGAGTTTTGGTTCATTCTTCAATCTCTACCTCAATCTCTGGCCTTGTTAGAAACCAAGTCAGCCAGGAACACAAATTTTGAGTGACATAGATGTGGTGTGGAATTTTGATAGATAATAGAGCCGGTGATTGATTTGACTTATGAGATTGACTAGGAATGCCTTGATCACTAATGCCTCTAAATGTTCTCTTTGTTTGGAATATTGGCTCTTCACACTCTTCAGAGTCTGAGGTTGCTTGTAAGGTACAATTCCATGGTGCATTATGTGCTGTGTATATTTTGAAACAGGCAGGACAACAAATATGGTGGTTTAGAGTTGGTGAGAGTTTCAGGTGTTTAAGACTAGTGTGTGTGTCTTTGCTGATAAACCTGTCCAGGTCTATCTCAGGGAATATCCTTTTAGCTTCACAGATGATTCTGAGTATGTAATCCCGTGCTATACAAAAGTTGACCAGGCTGACTTGAAATTGTAAGTGAAGCCACACAATAAAAACAAATATTAAAACTTTCAACAAAGAGTATCAGTTGGTATGAAAAATTTGCAGACTTGTAGCAAGATTCTTGTGGTATAGGGAAATTAAATGAGCTGCACTGTACCTGTAGTGGCTGATATTAACCCAACATCTTCATCATTACTGCTTTCAATGGCATTTGAACCTTGAATGGAGCTGGCTGCCTCTGAGGTCCCCAAGTCAGATGAAGTGAGGTTTTTCAAAGCCTGTTCTGCATCCCTTCAACAATGGTTGTCTCTTGTCAAACAATGAACAAACTTCCCCACATGAGTTTTGTTCAATTCATCAGTCCATTCATACTGACTGCACTTGGAACATGTGCAGAAGTGCCTCAAATTCTTCATAAGTGGTGAATTCAAGATTGTGGTGTTCCACTGATCATGTTGTTGTTGATGGAATCCTACAATGTTGTGGTTTGATTGTGTGAAGCTTTGAGTAATCTCAGTGAATTGTGGAATCACAAGACTTTGAATATATGTGAAGATAATTTTGTTGCTTAGACAAGATTAATGAGAGGAGTGAGGATGAGGTTATAGTTGAACTGATAAAACAAAAAGATTGTTCATCTATTCCAGTAATTGGGGATCCCATTGGGAAACCTGCATATGGTTTCAAATTGAGCTGTCCCATAATGATGGTATCCAGAACGCAAAAAGTGTGTCCCAGCAGCGTCCACAAAAGTGCCCAAAGAAGCTTCTGAGACCCTCATAGAATACCTTTGTGGACCTGTATGTGTCAAACTAAGCATTTAACAGTCATGAATGAATGATTTGCGACAGCAAGTTGGTGTTGCAAATGAAATCTGCAACAGTTGACAGGTGTTGCTCAAAGGATTCATGACCAACATGAACTGCGAAAGCCTGTCGCAACAAAATTTGGGAAAAAAAAATTGCACATTATGTGTCACTACGTGCAAAATGCTGTCGCAAAATTTGTTGCGACAGGCTCATTTCAGAATAGCATTTTGCATGCAGTGTGTGTAGACATCTGTGGTGTAGGGGTTATCATCTGAGCTTCCCATAGTGGTATCTGCTCAGGACCCGGGTTCGAGTCTCGGCGGATGTAATTTTTTTGAGTCCGGAGGTGTGTAATGGCAGGTAAAGTGGTCGCCAAAGGGTCCTTTTCGCCACAGACTGTGCTGAAATATTGATGGCATACGTGCTAGCATGCATTCATAGCTTTTTTCTTGTGTAAGACTGAGACAGAGAAAGTCGTACCCTCCCTCTCTCTCTCAAAGAGTTGAGAAGGGGGAACGCTATGTAGGATTTTGGATAGGGAAGATGTTTTGGTCGACAACGTGCTGATGATGGAGAAGCAAGGAGCCCTCGTCTGTACTCTCTATGGTTACGGTAAGTGACTTGACCCAGTTCAGTTTCAATTAGCTGTACATTTCTCGGCTCGATCGTGAATGCGATCCGGATTCTCCGGGGATCGCAGCCTTTGAAAGCCGGCTATGTAGCCACTGCTGGCCACCGCAGTACATGGCCCGATTCAGGTCCATATCAAATGTTGGTACTGCGGCCCCGCGCGTACAGTCCGCTTTGGGTGGACCACCTCTTTTCTTTTGGACAGGCTTGTATTAGGCTGTCATGCGGTTTCCCTCCCAACCGCGCGCGCGCGCACTCCACACCCTCTCCGGCGACCACCCTTCAACTCGTTTGAGCTCTTTCTCGTCATCATTTTTTAAAAAGGAAGTACAATCGAAAAAGATAATTCTCTTAAAAAGATGCGTGGATCAGCTTTATATATCATACAGAATGTGAGTAGATATATATAAAAACGTACATGCAAAAGTTCCTAGTGTAAGGAGAAGAGAAATGATGCAAGAAGAAACCATGAATAGCCAACAAGACCTTTACACATAAAACAGAGCGCTGGCACCGTGCGCGCAATCCCAGGTAAGGGAATCCGATGAGACGCCGGCGCGACCACTTTAGTATTTCATAATACTAAAAAGAAATTTCATCTTCCTAAGTGGGAATATGACAGGAGGCGATTTTGACAGTATTTGACAATAATGGACTGTACGGGGTCACGTGACAGCCGGCTAGTAGCCAGTAGCCGGCTATCAAAGGTTGCGATCCTCGAATGCTCCCATGCGATGCAGGAAGTCTGACAGGTCGAGACGCGTCTGGATGACCATCGATCAGTCATTTTTAGGGTACCGCGTAAGAAGTTTGGACGCGGTACCGGGTCGAGATATAAAACCACACACTGTCCAATTTCAATTTCCAACTTCTTCTAAGTCCACCACTTTCCAAGCATTTCAATACACAATAAGTATACATATCGTAGTCTTCAATATTCATCATCTTGACTTGAATTCAACCGATTCCCTTTTTTTTTGGCTATCTTCAACTTTATCACCAATATGGCTTCAACCGACCTAGCACCTCTCATTGACTCACTCGACCTCAAAGATGCTATTAAAAACAACCTGGCCACCGTCCAACACGTCAACACTTCCAATAACATCGACCGTACCCGGTTTGTCGGTAACCTTGATATCACTTGTGATGCCGAGGAACCTTTGTTGAAGGAAGATGGACACCGCTTCGTCCTCTTTCCCATCAAGTACCATGAGGTTCGTTCGTCTCACTCACCCCTCTCTCCGTGTCTTTCCTCACACCTCTCACCATTTCCTCTTTCTTTTCTTTTCTCTTTCTTTTTGAATTGATTGAGATCAGATTTGGGCATCCTACAAGCGAGCTGAAGCGTCTTTTTGGACGGCTGAAGAGATCGACCTGTCGAAGGACATGCACGACTGGGAAAACAAGTTGAACGGTGATGAGAAACATTTTATCAAACACGTCCTCGCCTTCTTTGCCGCTTCTGATGGAATCGTAAACGAGAACTTGATTGAGCGCTTCAGTGGTGAGGTTCAGGCAGCTGAAGCCCGTTGCTTTTACGGTTTCCAGATCATGATGTATGTTTTCGTGCTTTTTCTTTCTTTCTTTGAACAAATCATCATTGGTCACTCCTCCATACATGTTCCATCATCATTTCTTAACAAACCAAGTGAAGAGAAAGAGCAACTTATCTGTTGACCTTTTCTTTCATATAGGGAAAACATTCATTCGGAGGTTTACTCGCTCCTGATCGACACCTATGTCCGAGAGCCTATAGAACGGACGCATCTCTTTGACGCGATCGATACTATCCCTTGTATCCGAAAGAAAGCTGACTGGGCTTTGAAATGGATCTCTGACAAGCAATCGACTTTCGGCGAGCGCTTAATTGCCTTTGCTGCTGTCGAAGGCATTTTTTTCTCTGGTTTGTCTCCACTCAATCTTCCTTTCCCTGGTGTTATTACACTTGCTAAAGGTCTCCTGGCATCTTGCAGGATCCTTTGCATCAATCTTTTGGCTGAAGAAGCGAGGGTTGATGCCTGGCCTGACATTCTCAAACGAGCTCATTTCGCGTGATGAGGGTCTCCATACCGATTTCGCTTGTTTGCTCTTTTCTCACCTCGAACGAAGGCCGCACCCGGATACCGTTCAGGCTATCATCATGCAGGCTGTCGAGATCGAGAAGGAGTTCCTGTCTGATGCCTTGCCTTGCAAGTTGATTGGGATGAATGCTGACCTGATGTGCCAGTTAGTCCCCTCTCGTATTGGAGGTTTTTCGTGAGGTGTATGGCTGATTTCTTGATCTGTTCAGGTACATCGAGTTTGTTGCTGACCGATTACTGGTCGCGCTTGGTAACGAGAAAGCATATAACGCCGAGAACCCATTTGATTTGTGAGCCTTCCCTCCCAGTCAAAGTCTCTTGACAACCGCTAACCAAACGTGACCTTTTGTTGATGCCTAACAATACATAGTATGGAGATGATTTCACTTTCTGGTAAGACAAACTTTTTCGAGAAGCGAGTATCGGACTACGCCAAAGCCGGCGTGATGACACGTTCCAAGGGCGAGGATGGGGCAGATGCTAAGGAAGCGGGCGGGGGCGGCCTCTTTTCTCTCGACGAAGACTTCTAGAAGACTATTTTCACGAATAAAACTTGTACATTGCACTCTTTCCTATTGCCACTGTCATCACCTATCTTGTTCACCAGTCTTACCCCTCTGCAAGATTTGCTTCATCTTTTTTCTTTGTATCGATGGCATCAGTTGTGAACTACTATCCCCCCTCTCTTTTGTTAAGTGTGCTCTTCTCTTCCCGAGTTTGTTTTACTGGATGATTTTTGGATGTTGGTCCTTTGCCAGGTGATGAATGTGTATTATTGTAATGTGTTTTCGGATTGTTCTATGGGGTTGAGGTTCTGTACATCTGCGCCCAAAATTCAAGAAAAAGAAAAGGCAATGAAAAAGGGGGTGTTCAGGAATGTCCCCAACAATTGGTATTACGCTGCCATGGGTCATTTACTCTGGTGAGAAGACCCTGGATCCTTCCTCGAGGAAGTCTGAAATCATACCTGCGCTAGTGTGCCCATGTGGTGTGCGCTCAATTTTGCGAATTGACCGTAGTGCTCATGAACTGCATCAGTGCGGCTGAATTTGGCCCCAAAATCCTTGCATCCCAAACGCAACGGACATGGCCTAAGGCCTGCCTCAAAATCCACGTAGTGAGCAGTTTTGGGGTATCTCAATATGGGACAGAGCCTATGAGGAGAAAAAGACACCAGTTAAAGAACCCAGGAAAGCTGGAGATAAGTTTATTTTTCTATACCCAAAGCCAAGTTGTGGCGGGCCGGTAAGCCCAGGTCAATTCAGCATTGACACAGACTGACCATCAGGAACCGTAAGACTTGCCTACTGCAGCTCCAGCACTCAACTGGATTCTGGGCTTGACATGCATATGAACTGAAGTTTTTGGAGCTGTTTTATGCCACCATTCCCCGAAT
This sequence comes from Cronartium ribicola 11-2, assembly GCA_000500245.1. Classification (NCBI taxonomy): domain Eukaryota; kingdom Fungi; phylum Basidiomycota; class Pucciniomycetes; order Pucciniales; family Coleosporiaceae; genus Cronartium; species Cronartium ribicola. Next base: position 6,530 of record AWVX01028689.1, read on the forward strand.
GGAACTAAGAATCGCAAAACAACACTTAAATTGCACAGTCAATTTGCACATCACAATGTAATCCAAACAACTATAAAAGTGATATGGAATGTATCAGTAGAGTTTATTATTTACCTGGTCATCTTTTCCTTGAGTCATTCTGATCAGTTTGAAATGCACACAATTCTTGAACGCCTTTAAGTTGAGAAATGTTATGTAAAGATAGGAAGGACCCCAGAAAGTTCCTAAAAAAAAGGTTTATATAAGTCTCTCTCTCTCTCATATTTCTTCCATCTTGCTATCTAACAGATCTGGATCATTTTGGTTACCATCAGAAATTCAATCAAAAAGGTGCACCTTGATCTAAAGGGGATAAAACTATCAATAAAGATTGTGATTGTTGGTTTTGGGCTAGTCATCTTTTTTTTTATTGTGTTATGTATTTCTATAAGTCAAAAGACTATTAAACACACTGATTATGTACCCCATCAGTAAAACCTGATGTGGGATGGTGAGAGGGAGAGGTCTCATCTGTAATGGATTCCCACAACCCAACGGTTTTTGAGCTACCAGGTGGAGTTACAGTAAAGTAAGGATAGGGGTGAGTTTAAGAATGTCCTTACATTATTAGGGCCATAATTTCTCTTGGATCAATTCCTTGGGTGCCATTTTCCTCAGAATTCACATCCAAAGACTTGTCGGAGTTCAATCGATGGATGAACATGAAAGAGAGTGAGGTAATAGAGAAAGAAGGGAAGTATAAAAAATTACAGGTGGCGTAAGAAAAGGCGGAGGATTGAAAAGGGTGTAGCGGGTAAATCTGAAGAAGAAGAAACAACTGACACGTGAATCTGTATGACCAACTCGAGCAGGCTCTGTTCAATAAATAGTTAACTGTCTGAGCAAATACTTCTCTTTCCTCATCTTTGGAAAGAGAAGTACGTACCCTCACTTTTATTTTTCTTCCGCATACCTGACCTAAGATTACATTCTATGTCATTTGATCCAGTCATTCCTTGGATCATATTTCTTATCTCACCTCATCATTGCTCCCTTTCACCAATTTCGCTCAACCCATATAACAGGTAGATACTCTTACACCATATTATGAATGACCCTCTTGTCTTACTTATTGTAATGTTGTGTATCAGGTCAGCGCCATCACAGAGAGCAGAGGTGTCTATGTTGTTGTCACTTGCATATCATCACACATTTTACCAGGTACTTAGAAATTCATACTATCTTTGGAAAGAGAATCATTCCTTGGATCATATTTCTTATCTCACCTCATCATTGCTCCCTCTCACCAATTTTGCTGAACCCATATAACAGGTCAGCACCATCACAGAGAGCAGAGGTGTCTATCTTGTTGTCACTCACATAGCATCACACATTTTACCAGGTCAGCGCCAACACAGAGAGCAGAGGTGTCTATCTTGTTGTCACTCATGTATCATCACACATTCTACCAGTGTCCCAAAACAGTCAGAATTCTGCAAGACTGCTTGGAATTCTATGTCCAAGCCAATTACCCTGACAGTGGGGAATACTAGCAGGGTGTGGACTGGAACACCCCACAAAGCATCAGGAACAGGTGTTTCCACCAGTATTTTTGGGAATTCTTGGCTTGGGAGGACCCTGAAAATCTTTGGTCAAAATTACTCTTTAGTAGCAGCCATTCAGGTAGTGGAATACCCACCAGCCAACCATATTTTCCATTGAGTTGAGCAGGAAAGTATAGTTGGCCAGTGGGTATTCCACTACCCAATTGGCCGGTACTCAAGAGTCTGTTTGACTGAAGCTTTCTAGGGTCCTGGCGTGGGTCACAATTTGGAAAGGCCTGATTAACCCGCCTCCAAAGGCCTTAAGCCACCTTAATGGCCTATATACTGCAATGTAGCACTGTACATGTCCCTGCCAGTAAATTTGGAAATGGGGTACTGCCAATAGGCCCATCAGAGGTGGTGCCCCATTACCCCATTCACTTTGAGGGCACTGTACCAGCCCAGAACCCCCCAGTCCAGTCTGTGTACATATCACCAGAAATTGCCTTTGGCTTGTCCTCAATAGTCAGGTGGTGTGGAACTCCAACAGTGCTAGGCTATTATTGGCAGAGCTTGGAAGGGAGGAAACACAACAATTATACTCAAAAAGTTGAATATAATCACTAGTAACACCAAAAAATGCCTTCACAGATACTTAAAAATCTCCTGCTTTAAAGTCCACAGACTATAGGACAGATCTTGACAAACTTCCAGTAGATTTTACAACACTCAAAAATCTCAGAATTCAGCAGTAAAAGACTCTAAATTCAAAGATAACTCAGGCACAAACACTATCAGGACTAAAACACTCTAACACAACACACACTATTCATCAGATGGCTAAAATTAAAGGATACTATGCTATTATTCAGGTCTGACACTCAAAAAAGGGGAAAAAAAAGGAAAAACACTTGGCAGGCTTATATAGACAAAGGCCAACAACTAGACAGCAACCTAGTTCCTTGGCCATGGAGAAATACAGTCAATGACATCACCTACACAGCACTGACAAATTACATATATTTTACATACAATACTGATAAATCACATATGTAATCAGTACTGTAATCATTTACTGTAATAATTCACTGTAATATATAAACACTCATAACCATGAGTGGTAATATATTACATATAGTTACTGTACTGTAACAACCAGTACTCATACTGTAGCATCTCTATGCTTAAAGAGGGAAAGGGCTTTGTGGATTGGACAGTTGGATATGTTGTTGTGGTTTCTATTCCTTTTTAAATATATCTCTTTCTCTTCCTAATTTCACATGAACTTCTGCTTTTGTAATCATATGGACAGACCCATATAAGCCTGTCACATGATTAAAGGAGACAAGGTCTCGTTGTCTTGGTTCCAGTTAGACTGTGCATGTGTATTGGTCACAGACTGTGCTGCCTCATCTAAAACTGACTGTCCCCATCTGGTGGAATGGAAGACAGAAGGTCTTGGGCTCTTTGACTATGAGTCTTGGCTTCTCTATTCTTTTAATAACAGCACTGGTGGTACTGTAAGTTCGTGGTTTTCCTATTACTCATCTTTTCTCATTACCTCATTAATTGCTTACTCATTCATTTGTAATCTGGTGGATTTCCTTGTTTCTCTCATGACTTGGTGACTTTGCCTTATTTCTCTTACTCTCAGCCTTTCTATAAATACTTGTCTCTCTCTTGTGTTTTCCTATCAATTCAATCATTGTATTACATCTTATTTTTTAACCAATCAACTTTTATCTTACTTACAAGTTAAATCATGTCTAATCATCTTAGAAGCTGAAGCTACCCATCATTTACCTCCATCTTTGAATACTACCTTGCCTTGGAGCCTCTTTGAAACTAGCCATCATCTCTCTTTTAATTGATTTTTGTGCTTTTAACTATTTAAGTAAGTCTTGATTGACTTTTTAAATATTTAATAGTGCTCAGAGTTAGTGTAATCTCAATAATAAGCCCTTATTTGGCCTCTCAGAATACACCAACCCTGACAGATATCATACAATGAACATTGGTAATACACCAGCAGAAATACCTCAGCCCCAAAGCTTGAAATTCAGTTACAACTTCCCACTAGCACAGCACCTAAACCATGCACAACCACCATGATATCATATATTTCCTGGAAACTGAACCTTCTAATCAACCACTTTCCTCTTTGTACCTAGGTGATACCTGTTGATACATGACCACACACATGTACCAGAATCACATGCTCTTATCACATAATATGCTTATGTCCTCATGTATATCTACTTGTCAGATTCCACACCTGTTGTTGTTTGGTCATTGGTTTCTCTCTCCATTTCCAAACTCTATCTAGAAACCTTCCTGCTCTCTCTTCTACTCACAGTACAGTTTCTAATGTGGTGTACCCCACTAGGTGTGTCTTTGATAAGCAATTCAATTCTTCATTGGTTTCTCTCTCCATTTCCAAACTCTATCTAGAAAGCTTCCTGCTCTCTCTTCTACTAACAGTACAGTTTCTAATGTGGTTTACCCCACTAGATTTGCTGCTGTGATCTCTCCTGTCTGACAATACATCGGATTAGGTTATGAGTCCAGAGCTCTAGCTGGCAAGCTTGTGATTTTTTTTTCTTAGGGCCGCAGCACATGTCCGAAGGTCTTCCTCCATTGCCCACTCCGTCAACCGCCGGACACTCTCCCATGTTCTCGTCCTGTACCCTCAAATCTGCTGATTTGGACAACACTCAAATTGCCACTGGTCTACAACCACTCTCCCACCCCTCCACTATGGCTTCTGCCACTCCCCACTCTTGGGGCTCGATGCCCAGCAGTTCCATCCTCGGGTCCTACACCAAACTGAGCCATTGTAACATCTTCCATTGGAAGATGAACATTGAAGGATACATCAAAGCTGTTGGTCTCAGGAAATTCATCAGGTCTTCTCAATCTCCTCTGTCACAGCCCCCGTTTACTGGTCACTGGCCGCCCAGTGCATCCGGTTGACCTCTGTGGTTTCTGAAATAGATGTCAATTAACCATCAAATCCGGCATGGGTGGGGGAGATGCATGAGCTGCATAAACTACA